>JANHAA010000267.1:0-37068 GCA_026225975.1 Clarireedia hainanense | reverse complement strand
ATAAAAAAGTAATTTATTTATTTTCTTAATTAGTTTATTACTTTTTAAATAGTTAGTTAATCTTATAAATTAAAATAGTATTTAATTTATATTAGTTATTTTAATAATAAAGTATATAGAAAGTAATTCTAAAAATTATATATAAGTTAATAATCTTTTTTAGATAATTTATTTAAAGTTTCTAAAAAGATTTAAACTTTTTAATAATAATTAAAAGTTATATTAATTATTTATTTTTAAAAATAGTCTTTATTATTTTAAATATATAAATTTAATCTTTTAAAAATATTTTATATAACTTAGATAATTATAAAATTATAAATATAATTATAATAAAGATTAGTTTAACTTTTTAAATTATTAAATAAAGTAAAATTTCTTTTATCTTAATATATTATAATATTATTAATATAATTATTAAAGTAGTTACTTAGTTATTAAAGTAATTAATATTAATTTATTATTTTTAATACTTATTTAACTTATAATTTTACTAATCTATATTCTTCTAATATTTATAATTGATTATATAAAGATTAAAGTTAATATAAATATATATTATAAATTAAAAATAAATTTAATTAGAAAGTAAGTTTATAAACTAATATAATTAATATTATTTATAATCTAAAAAGATTTGATTTTCAAATAGTTATATTCTTCTAAAGATTATAAAGTATATAAAGTAAATAATTAAAAAAAGAATATAAGTTTAAAGTTGATTATTAATAAATAAGTTTAAATAAATATAATAAAAGATTTTTTAGCTTTTCTTATTATTATAACCTTTAACTAATAAAAGTATTTTTAATCTTTTTATTATAACTTTCTAAATAGAGTTAAGTATTTTAAAGAATATAGTATTAATAAAAGTGAAACTATTTATTTTTAAATTAATAAGAGTTTTAGTTTAGAATAAATATTAATTTCTTAATAATATATAAAAGAATATTATATATTTTCCTTCTAATAGTTTAGTTAAATCTAAATATTTTATATCTCTAATTCTATTTAATAAAGAGTTTTTTATTAAATATAATCTTTTATTTAATTATTAATTATATAAGTAATAATAATAATCTCGACTTTATATTTATCTTTTTACTTTTATTTATTTATAATATCAAAGTATTTCTTTTCTTAATTAAAAAAATTAATATTAATAGTATTAATATAATAAAAAGTATTATTATAAGAATAGTTAAAAATACTTTTAAAAGAAAAATTATCTTTTAATCTATTTTAAAAAGTAGATATAATATTTCTTAATATAAAGTAAAAGGATATTTTATTTATATTAAAATTAATTAATATTAATAAAATAAGATAATTAGAATTAGTTTTATAATTTAATAAAGAGTAATTAATTTAATTAATAATAATTTCTCTATTAACTTTAATCGAAGTGTTAGTAAGATAATATATAAAAGTAAATATTATAAAAATATAAATAAGTTGAAAAAGTATTAATAACTTATTAATATTATTTTATTGTTTTAAGAAATTTAAATATTAAACTAATTCTTATAAGAAAATAACTTGATATTAAGTTAATTTAATTTAATTTTAATAATATTAAGTAAATTTAAAAAAAAGATTCTTTTAGATTATCTCTTTTTTAATTATATTAATAGAAGTTAAAATATAAAGTTAATAATAGAATTTTTTAAATAAAGATAATAATCTAGAAGTAGTTATAAATAATATATAATATTTACTTTTAATAAAAATAAACCGAAAAAACCTATATAGTTATCTAAATCGATTCGATTTATTAAATATACTATATTTAACTTTTATTGAAAAAACTCGAATCTTTATCTAAATCGATTTAATCTTTTAATATTCTTATTAATTATAACTCGGCGAATCGAATAAAGTAATTAGCTTTATTATATAACTTAGTATTATTAAGATATTATTATTATTATCGAAAATCGCGATTTTTACTTTATATTATCGAATTTTTATTTAAAAATCAAAAAACTTAAAAATATTTGAAAATTATTAAAAATTATTAAAAAAATAAATAAAAAAGATTTAATCTGATTTAATATACTTTTATATACTTAATATAACTACTCGCTTACTAATACACCTCCTCGTTATTAAGATATTGTAGTTATAATCAAAATCCGAATAAGATATATTATAATTTTAATTATTTACTCTATTAATATTAAAGATAATATTAAATTAAATTAGTCTAATTTAATAATATTAAATAATATTAAATATACCTCTTATTATACTACTAATACTAGACTATAAGACTATTATATTATTATTATTAATTAATACTATTAATAATAAGATATCTACTTTTTTTTTTATTTATTTATTTTAATATCCTATATAAGTCTAAGACTATAGTAGGATAGCTAGTAGTTAAGCCACTAGCAACTAGGTATATATAAAGGCTATATATATACAATATTATATATAGTAAAAGGATATTGAGAGTTAGGCCCTAGTAAAGAAAATAATAATAAAAAAAGTAAATTCTAACTCTTGATATTAAGAAAAGTATTAAGTTAAAAGAGCTTTAATATATAATATTAAACTGATATTAAAGTAATATTAAATTTAATATTAATAATTTGATAAATTCTAATTTAAATCCTAGATTAATAAATTAATCAAGTTCAAAGTTAGCTAACTAAATTAAGTAATATTTCTAGGTATAAATACTAGTATCCTTAATAAATTCTAGACTAGTATCAATTCTAAGTTTAGTATCTAAAAGTAATAGAAGGTTAAAGTAATATATATTAAACTTGTCTTTTAGTTTTAAGTAAGTTTTAGTAAGTAGTTAATAGTTAATAAAGAGATATTTAATTATTTTCTTTTTTTTATACTTATATTTATTATTACTAGTAAAGCTTAATCAGTATATATAAACTTTAATATAGTTATACTCTAGCTTTAGTTAATAAAAGGTATTAATTATAACTTGTTTAATCTTAAAGGAAATCGAGATTCTATTTCGAAGAATTAATTTATAGATTAAAATATAATTAATCTTAAAATCTTTATTTTATCTCGACTTTATAGTTTATATTAGTATTAATTCCTATTTCTAAATCTTAATACTTTTAATATTAGTATTAAGATAAACGAAGCTAGTTAATTAAGAGTCTAGTTCTAAACTAGTTATTTCTTTTACTAGTTTGTTTACTATTTTATTACTTTCTATATTACAATATTTTAGGATCTAAGCTAATTTAATATTAATACTTTTATTAACTATTTGACTATTAGTATTATATACTCTTATTAATTATTCTTACTCTAGATTATTATTAAATGAGTTTAGCTTATATAATCCAACTTAGTTATTATTATAGATAGTATATTCTTATTCTTTTTAAACTAACTAGTTAGTTAATTTGATTATCTAAATAACCTCTTTTAACTCGCTATTATATACTAGTTAATTTAAGCTAATATTCTACTTATATATTTAGATTAGCTTTTAGTTTAAATCTAAAAAAGTTAGTTTAACTTCTATTCTAATCTCGATTTATAATTAAGACTTGTTTATATAAAAGGAGAATTAATTTAGTATTAGTATAAATATTAACTCTTAATAATTTTTAACTTTATTCTCTTTTAAAAATTAATTAATTCAGATTAAAAAAGGGTTTAAAAGTATTTAAGAGAGAAATTTAAAAGAATAGATCTTTTTAAATTTATTAAGATTAATTAGTAAATATATTAATTATTTAATCTAGTTTATTTATACTAGTTTTAATATTAGCTTCGATTCTAGTTTCAGTTCTAACTTCTATTTAGTCTTTGGAAAGTATAAAAGGTTAGAACTAGAAATAAACTTTTAATAACTTTGTAGCTTTTAGTAACTTTATAGCTTCTAGTAACTTTATATCTCCTAGTAACCTAGCTTTTAATAATCTAATAGCTTTTAGTAACTTAGTAACTTTTAGTAACTTTCTTAAAGTAATTTATAAATTAAATAGTCTTTTAAGAGTTTAAGGGATTAGAAAGTATATTAATAAGTAGTACTAGTAAAATAAATATTAAAGGGTATTAGTATAGCTTTAGTATCTATAATCGGAATAAGACTAGTTTTAAAAATATTTAGTATTTTCTAGAGAATTAAATTTTAAAGTAATCGAAGTTAGACTTTAAAACTAATTTATTTTTTATATTAAATTGGAAAGTTGTAGTCGAAGATACTAATAATATAAGTGATATATAGCTAGTATATTATATAAAAAGATAAGTTAATCTAAATATTAGTTAGTTAATTAACTTAAAGAAATAATAATTTAGCTTAATTAACTTAGATAGTAATATAACTTTTAAATTTAAAAGTATTATCGAACTAAATCCTAAGTTATCTTACTAGCTTAGAAGAGTATATTACTTATTAATTTAGTAATTTAACTAAGTAAGTTATTAAATCCTTTATAAAGAAGTATATTAATTTAGTTTTTTCAAAGTTAAAATCGATACTATTTACTATTCTAAAAGAATATAATTTATTAACTTTTTTTTCTAGTATTTAATAATTCTTTTTAAAACTAGTAAAACTAATTATTAATATAATATTATCTATATAAGACTAGATTAAATAGTTAATTATTGGAAAAAGATCTTGAATATAAATTAAAAATAAAATCGAACTAATTAGATTACTTTAAAGAATCTCAGTATTAATAAAATAAAAAAGTTTAATTTGATTATTAAAAGCTAATCTTAATTATCTAACTTCTAAGAAAAAGCTAATCTAAACTATTAAGCTAATTAGAAGTTTAAACTCTTTTAAAATAATTAATAATCAATTCTTAGATATATAATTAAAAGCCTTTTTAATATCGAAAAATAAAACTAATATTTTAAAATTAACTATATAATTTTCTTCGATTTTAATTACTAGTAAAAGCTTAATATCGATTATAAACTTTTTAAGTTTACTTCTAATTTAAAAGTTATAAAGAAAGTTAGTAGTTTTAATTAAATAGCCTAATCTTTTAACTAGTATTCTTTTACTAACTTTTCTTAAATAATTAAATAATAAGATTACTTTATAAGCTTTTAGAATTAAGTAGTTTAGCTTTTTAGTCTTTTTAAATATTATATTAATTGTTTAATATTAGTAAGTAGAATAATAGCTAATATTGATAAGTAAGTTATAAACTTTATAAAATAAACTAAAAATAGCTATATAAGCTTTATTAATAATTTCCTAGTTAATTCTGTTTAGTCTAAAGGTTTTTCCTTTAATTTTCATTAAATAAACTCTTTTAAATTTACTAATTATTAGTTCTAACTAGAGGTCGACTTTATAAATATTCTAGATAGAACTAATCGATATTAGAAGCTAAAGAAACAAAGTAGATTTTAATATACTTACTTTTTTTTCGAAAGTTGATTAGTTGGAAATCGAGAGTAAATTCTAACTTTAGAAGCTTTTAGTATAACTAAATACTTTAAAAATTGATTTCGAGTTTTTAATTTCTAAAAAGATATTCTAATAATTCCTTTTAGTATATTTAATAGCTAAGAAATATTAATTCCAAACTAGTTAATAAATTTCTTAACTTTGATTTTGATTATTTAGTCTTTAAACTTTTAATATTAATTTTTAAAAAGATTTAAGTTTAAAGGTCTATTAGAGCTTAGCTCTTAGTTTAGACTTTATTTTCGAAATTACTATATTCGATACTAGTTTAATTATCTATACTAGTTCTATATTAATAACTTCTAAAAACTCGATATTCGATATTTTAAGATTTAAACTAGTTCTAATAAATTTTAAAAGTTTTTAATTTAAGACTAAGCTCTTTTCAATTAAATTAATAAAACTAGTCTTAAAGAGATTCTAATTAATCTTCTTAATATTAAAGATTTAAAGAAGATTAAAATAGTTTTGATTTAACTTTAGATTTTTAATTATAAAAAAGATTAGTAAATAATCTAATTCTAAATCTTCTAATATTTACTAATTATTAATATACTTTATTACTCTTTAAGTAGTAAATATTAGATCTAAAACTAATAAGCTAGCTTCTTTAAAGAAAGTTTTAACTCTGAGATTATTAAGTAAATCAAGACTATTCTTTTCGATTTAGTTAACTAATTAAAACTTCTTTTAAGTATTAGTTAACTTTAAATTTTACTAAAAGTAGTATATATTAAAATCTTTTAAAATAAACGAATTAATCGAAATAGTTTTAGAAAATAAGTTTTTTTCAACTATTTTATTTAATTCGCTTTTAACTTAACTAGTTTTATTATAAATATTAACTATTTTAAGTATATTAATTTCTTTACTTAGTTATATTACTAATAAGTCTAAATCTATATTATTAAGTATTAGTATTATATTAGTAGTAAGAACTTTTAAAATATAAATAAGAGTTTATAGTTTAAATTCCTAGTATAGTACTAGTAGTTGATTAAAGCTAGTATAAGTTATAAATTAACTATTTAACTAGTTTAAGTCTTCGACTATAATCTATAATTCTTAGATAATTAATAAGTCAATTTTTAATTTAATAGTTAATTTGAGAGTTGATTTAATCTCTAATAAACTTTTATTAAAATTTACTTATAATATTTAGATATTCTGACTATTTATAAATTAATATTAACTCTTTTTATCACTTTATATACTTCGTATAATTTATTATTACTAGTATAAGATTAAAAGTAATTAGTATATTTTAAAGCTAAATATAAATAGACTTTCTTATAAATATTATAAATATTGTAGATATATTATAAAGTTATATATAGTTCTATATATAGTCTATATTTAGTTTAGTATTTATAAAATTAAGTTATATATCTAAATCCTTAATACTTAGTATATTATATTGATTTAGTTATATTTAGTAACTTTTTAACTTTAATTAAGATTCTAATAATATAAACTTAATTCTTAATATACTTTTCGACTTCCTTAATAGTTTTAAAAGAGATTACTACTAAACTAATTCTTTTAGTTACTTAGTTAACTTCTAATAAAAGTTAATAAAGAGTTTTAATTAACTTAAAATTTAAAGAGCTATTAAAAGTTTTTATTTTATTTAGTACTAGTTCTATACTTTTAAAAGTATTAAAGTTAGTTATAAAGATCTTATATAATATTATTTTAAATTAAAGTTTATTCTTTTAGATACTTTTAAAATTAAGAAGATTTTTTTAAATATTAAGTTTCTTAATTAAGAAGTTAATTATATAAAAGGAAGTAGTTATTAATATTAAGTTCTTCTTATTAGTAGTATTAGTAATAGTTAAGACTATAGAGTTTTTAATATTTTTAGCTTTAAAAGCTTTATTAATAGTATTTCGAATTAAAAGAGTAAAGAAAAGGGCTAGAGTATTATAAATCAAAATTAGTTAATTAGCTGTTTTAGCTTTAATCTATTTAAACTTAGTTTTAGATTCTATAGTTTTCTATTTATTAATAATACTTATACTAATAGTAATACTAGTAAAAGAGATTTAAGCTAGATTTTAAATAATTTTTATTACTTTTTATAAAAGAGTTACTAGGAGTATTAAAGTTATTAGAAGCTAGATTATTAAAAGTTAAATTACTAGAAATTAAGCTAAAGGTTTTTAGATTTTAGACTTAGCTTAGATTTTAATCTTCTAAATAGTATATTCTAAATTATTTATTTAAGAAGTTAGTATATCAGTTATTTTTCTAACTATACTCTTTTTAATATAGTCTCTAAAGATCTATATTAAGTTTAAAAGTAATATCTATCTTTTCTAAAAGATAGTTATAAATACTACTTTGAGAATCAAGTTATAGACTTTAGCGATTAGTTGATTTATTAGATTATTTATAATAGTTACTTAAATATTAGTTTTAAATATTTTAACTAATTTAGTAGATATAAAAGAGTTTATTTATTTAAGAAAGTAGTAAATAATATTACTAGTAGTTATATTAGAGATAAATCTAGCTAATAGATCGAAGTTTAAAATCTCTAAGAATCTAATAAAGTTAATATTAGTATTAAAATAGTAAGGAAAGAAATAAAGAAGATATATTAATATCTATTTCTATATTAGTATTAATTGAAAGATTAGATCTAATAAATATAGTACTAATTGAAAAGCTAGAAGAGGAAGTAGTTAAGTAAGATTCGGAGTTAAAGCCTTATTAATTAGTTAAAGTTTTAAGCTTTATATTATTATAGCTTTAGAATATATTCTAGCTATTGCTATTTAAAGTAGATATTCTATTGTTAGTAATATTAACTAGTAATAATAGTATAATAGTCTTATAATCTAGTATTAGTAGTATAGTAAGAGGTATACTTAATATTATTTAATATTATCGAAATAAACTAGTTTAGTTTAATATTATTTTTAATATCGATAAAGTAGATAGTTGAAATCGTAATATATTTTATTCGGATTTTAGCTATAATAATAATATCTTAATAATAAGGAGGTATATTAATAAGCGAATAGCTTTATTTAGTTTATAGAAGTATATTAAGTTAAAGTAAGTCTTTTTTATTTATTTTTTTTAATGATTTTTAATGATTTTCTAAAGTTTTTGTATTTTTAGGTTTTAAGTGAAAATTCGATAATATAGAGTAAATATCGCGATTTTCAATAATAATAACGATATCTTGATAACACTAGATTGTATAATAAAGTTAATTACTTTATTCGATCCGCTAAGCTGTAATTGATAAGAATATCGAAAGATCGGATCGATTTAGATAACTATATAGGTTTTTTCGATAGTTTTTAACTTAGTTTTTAAGATATCTACTTTAAGTAATAATAACTAAGATATATTCTAAAACTATAATAATATAAAGTTTAAAACTTTGATTAACTAATAAAGTTTTAACTTCGAAATTTATATAACTATCTTCTTTTCTAGCTTTTCAACTAATATTATATTTATTAGGTTTAACCTTCTAATTAATATTAATATTAAAATAGATATTAATATATCTTCTTTATTTCCTTTTTATTAATTTAATATTAATATCGATTTTATTAATTTCTTAGATATACTAAACTTCGATTTACTAGCTAAACCTACTCTTAATATAATTATTAGTAATATAACTTACTACCTTCTTAAATAAATTAACTCTTTTATATTTACTAAACTAATTAAAGTATTTAAAGCTAATACTTAAATAACTATTATAAATAACTTGATAAATTAATTTATTATTAAAGTTTACAACTTTATCTTTAAAGTAATATTTATAATTATCTTTTAGAATAAGTAGATATTATTATTAGATTTATTATAAGTCTTTAAAGACTATACTAAAAAGAGTATAATTAGAAAAATTACTAATATACTAACTTTACAAATTAATAACTTAGAATATATTATTTAGAAGATTGAAGTTTAAACTAAATTTAAAATTTAGAAGCTTTTAGTTTAACTTCTAATAATCTAGCTTTTAATAACTTTAATACTTTTAATAACTCTTTTATAAAAAGTAATAAAAATTATTTAAAATCTAGTTTATATCTCTTTTACTAATATTACTATTAGTATAGATATTATTAATAAATAGAAAATTATAGAATCTAAAATTAAATTTAAATAGATTAAAACTAAAATAGTTAATTAATTAATTTTAATTTATAATATTTTAACTCTCTTCTTTACTCTTTTAATCTGAAATATTATTAATAAAACTTTCAAGATTAAAAATATTAAAAGTTTAATAATTTTAATTATTACTAATATTACTAATAAAAAGAACTTAGTATTAATAATTACTTCTTCTTATATAATCGATTTCTTAATTAAAAAGCTTAATATTTAAAAAAATCTTCTTAATTTTAAAAGTATCTAAAAAGATAAACTTTAGTTTAAAGTAATATTATATAAAATCTTTATAATTAACTTTAATACTTTTAAAAGTATAGAATTAATATTAAATAAAATAAAGACTTTTAATAACTCTTTAAATTTTAAACTAATTAAAACTTTTTATTAACTTTTATTAGAAGTTAACTAAGTAATTAAAAGAGTTAACTTAATAATAATCTCTTTTAAAATTATTAAAGAAGTTGAAAAGTATATTAAAAACTAAATTTATATTATTAGAATTTTAATTAGAGTTAAAAAGCTATTAAATATAATTAAATTAATATAATATATTAAATATTAAAGATTTAGATATATAATTTAATTTTATAAATACTAAGCTAAATATAAACTGTATATAAAACTATATATAATTTTATAATATATTTATAATATTTATAATATTTATAAGAAAGTTTATTTATATTTAATTCTAAAATATACTAACTACTCTCAATCTTATATTAGTAATAGTAAATTATATAAAGTATATAAAATAATAAAAAAGGTTATTATTAATTTATAAATAGTTAAAATATCTAAGTATTATAAATAAATCTTAATAAAAGTTTATTAAAAACTAAATTAGCTTTCGAACTAGCTATTAAATTAAAAATTGATTTATTAATTATATAAAAGCTATAAATTATAATTAAGGATTTAAACTAGTTAAATAATCGATTTATAATTTATATTAACTTTAATTAACTATTAATACTATATTAGAACTTTAAACTATAAACTCTTATTTATACTTTAAAAGTTCTTATTATTAATATAATATTAATACTTAATAATATAGATTTAAACTTATTAGTAATATAATTAGATAAAGGAATTAATATACTTAAGATAGTTAATATTTATAATAAAACTAGTTAAGTTAAAAGTAAATTAAGTAAAATAATCGAAAGAAGTTTATTTCTTAGAACTATTTTAATTAATTCGTTTATTTTAAAAGATTTTAATATATATTATCTTTAGTAGAATTTAAAGTTAATTGATATTTAAAAAGAGTTTTAATTAGTTAACTAAATTAAAGAAAATAATTTTAATTTATTTAATAACTTTAAAATTAAAACTTTCTTTAAAGAAGTTAATTTATTAGTTTTAAATTTAATATTTATTACTTAAAAAGTAGTAAAGTATATTAATAACTAATAAATATTAAAAAATTTAAAATTAGATTACTTACTAATCTTTTTTATAATTAAGAATTTAAAGTTAAATTAAAACTATTCTAATCTTCTTCAAATCTTTGATATTAAGAAAACTAATTAAAATCTTTTTAAAACTAATTTTATTAATTTAGTTTAAAAGAGTTTAATTCTAAATTAAAAACTTTTAGAATTTATTAAAACTAATTGAAATTTTAAAATATTAAATATCGAGTTTTTAAAAGTTATTAATATAAAGTTAATATAGATAATTAAATTAATATTGAATATAATAATTTTGAAAATTAAGTTTAAGTTAAAAACTAAATTTTAATAAACTTTTAAATTTAAATTCTTACGAAAATCAATATTAAAAATTTAAAAACTAAATCAAAATTAAAAAACTTATTAACTAGTTTAGAATTAATACTTTTTAATTATTAAATATACTAAAAAGAGTTATTAAAATATCTTTTTAAAAACTAAAAACTTGAAATTAATTTTTAAAGTATTTAATTATATTAAAAGCTACTAAAGTTAAAATTTATTTTTAATTTCCAACTAATCAACTTTCAAAGGAAAAGTAAAAATATTAAAATCTACTTTATTTCTTTAACTTTTAATATCGATTAATCCTTTTTAGAATATTTATAAAGTCAACTTCTAGTTAGAACTAATAATTAGTAAACTTAAAAAAGTTTATTTAATAAAAATTAAAAAAAAAAACTTTTAAACTAAATAGAATTAATTAAGAAATTATTAATAAAACTTATCTAATTATTTCTAATTTATTTTATAAGATTTATAATCTACTAATTAATATTAATTACTATTTTATTTATTAGTATTAAATAATTAATATAATATTTAAAAAAGCTAAAAAGCTAAACTATTTAATTTCGAAAATTTATAAAGTAATCTTATTATTTAATTATCTTAGAAAAATTAGTAAAAAGATATTAACTAAAAGATTAAACTATTTAATTAAAATTACTAATCTTCTTTATAGTTTTTAAATTAGAAGTAGATTTAAAAAGTCTATAATCAATACTAGACTTTTACTAGTAATTAAAATCGAAGAAAATTATATAGTTAATTTTAAAATATTAATCTTATTTCTTAATATTAAAAAAGCTTTTAATTATATATTTAAAAATCAATTATTAGTTATTTTAAAAAAGTTTAAACTTCTAATTAGTTTAATAATTTAGATTAATTTCTTCTTAGAAGTTAAATAATTAAAACTAGCTTTTAATAATTAAATTAAGCTTTTTTATTCTATTAATATTAAGATTCTTTAAAGTAATTTAATTAGTTTGATTTTATTCTTAATTTATATTCAAGATCTCTTTTTGATAATTAACTATTTAATCTAGTTTTATATAAATAATATTATATTAGTAACTAGCTTTACTAGTTTTAAAAAGAATTATTAAATATTAAAAAGAGAAGCTAATAAGTTATATTCTTTTAGAATAATAAATAATATTAATTTTAACTTTAAGAAAACTAAGTTAATATATTTCTTTATAAATAACTTAATAGTCTATTTAGTTAAATTACTAAATTAATAAGTAATATACTCTTCTAAACTAATAAAGTAATTTAGAATCTAGTTTAATAATACTTTTAAATTTAAAAATTATATTACTATTCAAGTTAGTTAAGCTAAATTAATATTATTTCAAATTAATCAATTAATTAATATTTAGATTAGTTTATTCTTTTATATAATATATTAACTATATATTACTTATATTACTAGTATTTTAGATTATAACTTTCTAATTTAATATAAAGAATAAGTTAATTTCAAAGTCTAATTTTAATTATTTTAAAATTTAATTCTCTAGAAAATACTAAATATTTTTAAAACTAGTTTTATTCTAGTTATAAATATTAAAACTATATTAATATTACTTAATATTTATTTTACTAGTATTACTTATTAATATACTCTTTAGTTTTTCAAATTCTTAAAAGACTATTTAATTTATAAATTATTTTAAGAAGATTATTAGAAGTTACTAAGTTATTAAAAATTATTAGATTATTAGAAGTTACTAAGTTATTAGAAGTTAAATTATTAAGAGTTATTAAGTTATTAAAAGTTTACTTTTAATTTTAACTTTTTATATTTTTTAAAAACTAAATAGAAGTTAAGATCGAAGTTAAAATCGAAGTTAGTATTAAAGCTAATATAAATAAATTAAATTAAATAATTAATATACTTATTAATTAATCTAAATAGATTTGAAAAAATTTATCTTTTTAAATTCTCTTTTTAAATATTTTTAAACCTCTTTTCAATTTAAATTAGTTAATTTTCAAAAGAGAATAAAGTTAAAGATTATTAGAAGTTAATATTTATATTAGTATTAAATTAACTTTCTTTTTATATAAATAAATCCTAATTATAAACCGAAACTAGAATAGAAGTTAAACTAACTCTTTTAAATTTAAACTAAGAGTTAATCTAAATATATAAATAGAATATTAATTTAAATTAACTAGTATATAATAATAAGTTAAATAAAGTTATTTAGATAGTTAAATTAATTAACTAGTTAATTTAAAAAGAATAAGAATATATTATTTATAATAATAATTAAATTAGATTATATAAACTAAATTTATTTAATAATAATTTAGAATAAAAATAATTAATAAAAGTTTATAATATTAATAACTAAATAGTTAATAAAGATATTAGTATTAAACTAGTTTAGATTCTAGAGTATTATAATATAGAAAGTAATAAAATAGTAAATAAACTAATAAAAGAAATAACTAATTTAAAACTAGATTTTTAAATAATTAGCTTCGTTTATTTTAATACTAATATTAAATATATTAAGATCTAAAAATAGGAATTAGCTTTAATATAAACTATAAAGTCTAAATAAAATAAAGATTTTAAAACTAATTATACTTTAATTTATAAATTAGCTTTTTAAAATAGAATTTTAATCTTCTTTAAAACTAAATAAATTATAATTAATACTTTTTATTAATTAAAGTTAGAATATAATTATATTAAAGTTTATATATATCGATTAAACTTTACTAATAATAATAAATATAAGTATAATAAAAAGAAGACTTTTAAATATCTCTTTATTAATTATTATCTATTTACTAAAATTTACTTTAAGTTAAAAAACAAGTTTAATATATATTACTTCAACTTTTTACTATTATTAGATATTAAATCTAAAATCGATACTAACTTAGAATTTATTAAAGATACTAATATTAATATTTAAAAATACTATTTAACTTAGTTAGTTAATCTTGAACTCGATTAATTTATTAATTTAGAACTTAAATTAGAATTTATCAAATTATTAATATTAAACTTAATATCACTTTAATATTATATATTAAAGTTTATTTAGCTTAATAATTTCCTTAATATTAGAAGTTAGATTCTACTTTTCTTATTTATTTCCTTTATTAAAACTAAACTTTTAATATCCTTTTACTAAATATAATATTATATATATATAACCTTTATATATATTTAACTACTAGTAATATAATTACTAATTATCTTACTATAGTCTTAAACTTATATAAGATATTAAAAAAAATAAAAAAAAAATAAAAATAAAAGTAAATTTAGAATTATTATAAAAAAGTAAATATAACTTTTTAACTAATTATTCTATAAATAAAAGTAACTTTTATAAGAATAAACTTTTAAAATAATTAAAAGTAATACTTTTAACTTAATTATCTATATATTTATAAGTTTAATATTTATTAAAGTAAATATATATAGTTAATCTACTAAGAATTATATATTTTTATAAAGATAAAAGAATATTAAAACTATTATTAAGTTTATTAATAAGATTAGTAACTTGAGAAAATTAGATTAAATTAATACTAAATAAAAAGAAGTTATAAATTAAATATATATAAGAAAGTAAATTATAAACTTTATTAATCTTTTAGATATAAATATATAGAGTTATTAAATTATATTCAAAACTATATTATTTAAATATCTCTTTTATAAGTAGTTTAGTTATTTTATAAAATAATTATTTATTAAAAATTCTTAGTTTAGTAATAAGTTTTAATTACTTTATAAAAATAATCAACTAATCTTTTATAAATTATATTTATTAAGATTATATTAAAAAGAGAGTAATTATAATATTAGAAGTAATATTAATAAAGATATAAATAAAGATTAGTTTAATAATTTAAATTTATTATAACTTTAATTATTCTTATTAAATTCTAGTTTATACTTATAATTCTAAGATTAATATAATTAGTATAATTAACTTATTATTTATTAAGAATAAAGTAGAACTTTAATTTTAAAGTTAAAAAAGTAAAAGATTAATTACTTTATTCTTTCTTTTATTTCTCTTTTTTATATTAATATTAGAATTTACAAAAGTATTATTAATATATTAAGCTTTTAAATTATTATTAATATTTTTTAGATCTTTAAAATAATTATATTCTAGAGAATAAATTAAGTTAAATATAGAATTTTAGTTTTATTATAATATTTTAATACTTTTCTTAAATACTTTATATTTAATATTTTAAGAAGAAGATATATTATTAAATAGAATTAGTTTATAGAAGTAAGATTTAAAGGAAGTTATAAAAAAAGTAAAGATAGAAATAAAAGTTATAAAAAGAAAGTAAATAAATAAATAATAAGAATAAAAAAGATAATAAAGATAATAATATTTATATTACTATTTAGTAAAATAAACTTTCTTCTAATAACTCTAATAGTTTTCTAAGTAAAGAGGATTATAAATAAAGTATTATTTAAAAAACTATTAATTAACTAAAGAGATTAATATTGAATTATTAATAATATAATAATATACTATAAAAATTTAATAAAGAATAAAATTATATTATTTTTAGAATTAATAATTATAAAGTTAAAAAAGTTGAAAAGCTTTAAAAACTTATATATATATAATAGTTATATAAGTTATATATTTAAAGTATATATATATTAGATATATATATATAAGTTTACTTTATTATTAAAATAATCTTAAAAATCTATTAGTTAAGATTAATATAATATATATAAAGATTATTTATATAGTAAATTTAATATATCTAGATTATTATATATTTAACTTTATTAATTAAAATTAAATTATTATTTATATTTACTATTATAATTATAATCGATTTATATTATAATTATTATTAATAATAAATTTTATAATATTATTATATAACTTTATTATTACTTAGTAATTAAAATTTTAATTACTTTTATATAATTTAAAAGATAAATATTTATAATATTTTAACTTTGATTTTAACTTCTATTTAGTTTTTAAAAAGTATAAAAAGTTAAAATTAAAAATAAACTTTTAATAACTTTATAACTTCTAATAACTTTATAACTTTTAATAATTTTATAACTTTTAATAACTTTATAACTTTTAATAATTTAATAATTTCTAATAACTTTTTTAAAATAATTTATAAATTAAATAATCTTTTAAAAGTTTAAAAGATTAGAGAGTATATTAATAAGTAATATTAGTAAAATAAATATTAAAAAGTATTAATATAACTTTAATATCTATAATTAGAATAAAACTAATTTTAAAAATATTTAATATTTTCTAGAAAGTTAAATTTTAAAGTAATCGAAATTAGATTTTAAAATTAATTTATCTTTTATATTAAATTAAGAAGTTATAATTTAAAATATTAATAATATAAATAATATATAATTAATATATTATATAAAAAAATAAACTAGTTTAAATATTAATTAATTAATTAGTTTAAAGAAATATTAATTTAATTTAATTAATTTAGATAATAATATAACTTTTAAATTTAAAAGTATTATTAAATTAAATTCTAAATTACTTTATTAATTTAAAAGAATATATTATTTATTAATTTAGTAATTTAACTAAATAAATTATTAAGTTTTTTATAAAAAAGTATATTAACTTAGTTTTCTTAAAGTTAGAATTAATATTATTTACTATTTTAAAAGAATATAATTTATTAACTTTTTTTTTAATATTTAATAATTCTTTTTAAAACTAATAAAACTAATTATTAATATAATATTGTTTATAAAAAATTAGATTAAATAGTTAATTATTAAGAAAAGATTTTAAATATAAATTAAAAATAAAATTAAACTAATTAGATTATTTTAAAGAATCTTAATATTAATAAAATAAAAAGATTTAATTTAATTATTAAAAACTAATTTTAATTATCTAATTTCTAAAAAGAAATTAATTTAAATTATTAAATTAATTAGAAATTTAAACTCTTTTAAAATAATTAATAATTAATTCTTAAATATATAATTAAAAGCTTTTTTAATATTAAAAAATAAAATTAATATTTTAAATTTAGTTATATAATTTTCTTCGATTTTATTTACTAGTAAAAACTTAGTATTAATTATAAACTTTTTAAATCTATTTTCAATTTAAAAGTTATAAAGAAAATTAATAATTTTAACTAAATAATTTAATCTTTTAATTAATATCTTTTTACTAATTTTTTTAAAATAATTTAATAGTAAAATTACTTTATAAACTTTTAAAATTAAATAATTTAGTTTTTTAACTTTTTTAAATATTATATTAATTATTTAATATTAGTAAATAAAATAATAATTAATATTAATAAATAAGTTATAAACTTTATAAAATAAATTAGAAATAATTAAATAAACTTTATTAATAATTTCTTAATTAATTTTATTTAATTTAAAAGTTTTTCTTTTAATTTTTATTAAATAAATTTTTTTAAATTTATTAATTATTAGTTCTAGTTAAAAATCGATTTTATAAATATTTTAGAAGAAATTAATTAATATTAAAAGTTAAAAAAATAAAATAAATTTTAATATCTTTATTTTTCTTTTAAAAGTTAATTAATTAGAAATTAAAAATAAATTCTAACTTTAATAACTTTTAATATAATTAAATATTTTAAATATTAACTTTAAGTTTTTAATCTTTAAAAAATATTCTAATAACTTTTTTTAATATATTTAATAATTAAAAAATATTAATTCTAAACTAATTAATAAATTTTTAATATTAATTTTCAAAAAAATTTAAATTTAAAAGTTTATTAAAATTTAACTTTTAGTTTAAATTTAATTTTCGAAATTATAATATTCAATATTAATTTAATTATTTATATTAGTTTTATATTAATAACTTTTAAAAACTTAATATTTAATATTTCAAGATTTAAACTAGTTTTAATAAATTTTAAAAGTTTTTAATTTAAAATTAAACTTTTTTTAATTAAATTAATAAAATTAACTTTAAAAAGTTTTTAATTTAAAACTAAACTTTTTTTAATTAAATTAATAAAATTAACTTTAAAAAGTTTCTAATTAACTTTTTTAATATTAAAAATTTAAAGAGAATTAGAATAGTTTTAATTTAACTTTAAATTCTTAATTATAAAAAAGATTAATAAATAATTTAATTTTAAATCTTCTAATATTTACTAGTTATTAATATACTTTATTACTTTTTAAATAGTAAATATTATATCTAAAACTAATAAACTAACTTCTTTAAAAAAGATTTTAACTTTAAAATTATTAAATAAATTAAAATTATTCTTTTCAATCTAGTTAATTAATTAGATTTTTTTAAATATTAATTAACTTTAAATCTTACTAAAAATAATATATATTAAAATCTTTTAAAATAAATAAATTAGTTAAAATAGTTTTTAAAAATAAACTTTTTTTAACTATTTTATTTAATTTACTTTTAGTTTAATTAGTTTTGTTATAAATATTAATTATTTTAAATATATTAATTCTTTTATTTAATTATATTATTAATAAATTCAAATCTATATTATTAGATATTAGTATTATATTAATAATAAAAACTTTTAAAATATAAATAAAAGTTTATAATTTAAAATCTTAATATAATATTAATAATTAATTAAAGTTAGTATAAATTATAGATTAATTATTTAACTAGTTTAAATCTTTAATTATAATTTATAGTTTTTAAATAATTAATAAATTAATTTTTAACTTAATAATTAATTTAAAAACTAATTTAATTCTTAATAAATTTTTATTAAAATTTATTTATAATATTTAGATATTCTAATTATTTATAAATTAATAATAACTTTTTTTATTATTTTATATACTTTATATAATTTACTATTATTAATATAAGATTAAAAGTAATTAATATATTTTAAAGTTAAATATAAATAAACTTTTTTATAAATATTATAAATATTATAAATATATTATAAAGTTATATATAGTTTTATATATAATCTATATTTAACTTAGTATTTATAAAATTAAATTATATATTTAAATTTTTAATATTTAATATATTATATTAATTTAATTATATTTAATAGCTTTTTAATTTTAATTAAAATTCTAATAATATAAACTTAGTTTTTAATATATTTTTTAACTTTCTTAATAGTTTTAAAAAAGATTATTATTAAATTAATTCTTTTAACTATTTAATTAATTTCTAATAAAAGTTAATAAAGAGTTTTAATTAGTTTAAAGTTTAAAAAACTATTAAAAGTCTTTATTTTATTTAATATTAGTTTTATACTTTTAAAAGTATTAAAATTAATTATAAAGATTTTATATAATACTATTTTAAATTAAAGTTTATTTTTTTAAATACTTTTAAAATTAAGAAGATTTTTTTAAATATTAAACTTTTTAATTAAAAAATTAATTATATAAAAGAAAATAATTATTAATATTAAATTCTTTTTATTAGTAATATTAATAATAATTAAGATTATTAAACTTTTAATACTTTTAGTTTTAAAAACTTTATTAATAATATTTCGAATTAAGAAAGTAAAGAAAGAAATTAAAATATTATAAATTAAAATTAATTAATTAATTATTTTAACTTTAATTTATTTAAACTTAGTTTTAAATTCTATAATTTTCTATTTATTAAAAATATTTATATTAGTAATAATATTAATAAAAGAGATTTAAACTAGATTTTAAATAATTTTTATTACTTTTTATAAAAAGGTTATTAAAAGTATTAAAGTTATTAAAAGCTAAATTATTAAAAGTTAAATTATTAAAAAGTAAATTAAAAACTTTTAAACTTTAAATTTAATTTAAACTTTAATCTTCTAAATAATATATTTTAAATTATTTATTTAAAAAGTTAATATATTAATTATTTTCTTAATTATATTCTTTTCAATATAATTTTTAAAGATTTATATTAAATTTAAAAATAATATTTATCTTTCTTAGAAGATAATTATAAATACTACTTTAAAAATTAAATTATAAATTTTAAAGATAAATTAATTAATTAAATTATTTATAGTAAGTATTTAAATATTAATTTAAATATTAATTTTAAATATTTTAATTAGTTTAATAAATATAAAAGAGTTAATCTATTTAAAAAAATAGTAATTTATATTATTAATAGTTATATTAAAAGTAAATCTAATTAGTAAGTTAAAGTTTAAAATATCCGAGAATTTAATAAAATTAATATTAATATTAAAATAGTAAAAAAGAAGTGAAAAAAATATATTAATATCTATTTTTATATTAATATTAATTAAAAAGTTAAATCTAATAAAAGTTATATTAATTAAAAAATTAAAAGTAAAGAAAGTAATTATATAAATTTCGAAATTAAAGTTTTATTAATTAGTTAAAGTTTTAAACTTTATATTATAGTTTTAGAATATATTCTAATTATTATTATTTAAAATAAATATTTTAATATTAATAGTATTAATTAGTAATAATAATAATATAATCTTATAATTTAATATTAAAAGTAAACTATAATAGAAGTTTAATAAATAAAGTTTTATTTATTAAGTTGAAACTCTAATAAATAAATTATTAACTTTTTAAAATTTTATTAAATAAGTTAAGAAAATAAAAGTTTAATTTATAATCTATAAATTATTTATAATTTATATATTATTTATTACTTAGTAAATTACTTATTATTTAATAAATTATTTATTATTTAATAAATATTTATTACTTAATAAATAATAAGTTAAATTATTAATAATAAATAATTT
This sequence comes from Clarireedia hainanense, assembly GCA_026225975.1. Lineage (NCBI taxonomy): Eukaryota > Fungi > Ascomycota > Leotiomycetes > Helotiales > Rutstroemiaceae > Clarireedia > Clarireedia hainanense. The sequence goes on along the minus strand of JANHAA010000267.1, from coordinate 15,984 downwards.
ATAAAGTAATAAATAATAATTAATCTATTATAAAAAAATTATAATAAAAGTAAAAATTTATAAATAATATTTTAATTAAATAATATTATAAATTTAATTTTTAATATAAAATATAATAAAAAGAGTATATAGTTTTTTAATTTAAAATAAATTTTAGATTTTAAATAGTTTATTAAACTTTTAATAATTTATTAAACTTTTAATAATTTATTAAGCTTTTAATAGTTTATTAAGTTTTTAACAACTTATTAAATAATTTATAAGTAAAATAATTTATTATTCTATTATCTATTTAATTTATAAAGATTTAGTAAATAGAATAAAAAGTAAAAAATCTAGTTTATAAAGTTTTATATTATAATTTAATTAAAAGTATTATAAAAAGAATATTTAATATTTCTTAATATTATTAAATTAAATTAGTTTAATTTAATATTATCTTTAATATTATCTTTAATATTAATAAAGTAAATAGTTAAAATTATAATATATTTTATTTAAATTTTAATTATAATTATAATATTTTAATAATAAGAAAGTATATTAATAAGTAAATAATTTTATTAAATCTATAAAGATATATTAAATTAATATAAATATTTTTTATTTATTTTTTTAATAATTTTTAATAATTTTCTAATATTTTTATATTTTTAAGTTTTAAATAAAAATTTAATAATATAAAATAAAAATTATAATTTTTAATAATAATAATAATATCTTAATAATACTAAATTATATAATAAAATTAATTACTTTATTTAATCTACTAAGTTATAATTAATAAGAATATTAAAAGATTAAATTAATTTAAATAAAGATTTAAGTTTTTTTAATAATTTTACTTTAATATAATTATAAACTATTTATTTATTAATATACTTCTTTATTATTAAGATATTATAATTGTAATTAAAATCCAAATAAGATATATTATAATTTTAATTATTTACTTTATTATTATTACTAGTTATATTATTAATATTAGAATATCTACTTTAGATAGTAATAATTAGAATATATTTTAAAACTATAATATAAAGTTTAAAACTTTAATTAATTAATAAAGTTTTAACTTCGAAATTTATATAATTATTTCCTTTTCTAACTTTTTAACTAATATAATATTTATTAAATTTAACTTTCTAATTAATATTAATATAAAAATAAATATTAATATATTTTCTTTATTTCTCTTTTATTATTTTAATATTAATATTAACTTTATTAGATTTTTAGATATTTTAAACTTCGATTTATTAATTAAATTTACTTCTAATATAACTATTAATAATATAACTTATTATCTTTTTAAATAAATTAACTTCTTTATATTTATTAAATTAGTTAAAATATTTAAAGTTAATATTTAAATAATTATTTATTATAAATACTTGTCTTCTAAATTATATAGAAGTAGTTAAGATCTTAATTACTAAGTAATAGTAAAGTTATATAATAATATTATAAAGTTTATTATTAATAATAGTTATAATATAAATTAATTATAATTATAATAGTAAGTATAAGTAATAACTTGAATTTAATTAATTAAATTAAGTATAAAACTTTATATATTATAAGAAAACTATCTACTTATATAGATTTTCGTATTATTATTATTTATTTTTATTTAATAATAAGTAGTAATAAGTAAAATATTTAGTAATACTCTTTACTAATTAGTAGTAAATATTCTAGATTATATAATTATTAGATAATCTATTCTCTAGTTAACTTAGATAGCTAATTTTATATAGTTTTATTTTACTAAATAAACTTTTCTTTATTTAAAGTTCTATTAAAAGTATTATTAGTATAATTCTATTAGTAGATTTCTTTTAATAAATTTCTATTAAAAGAAATCTATTAATTCTATTTCTAATATTAATTTTAATATAATAGTTATAATTATAGATTTTATCTTCTAAACTTAAAGTTTTTAAATATTTATATAACTTAAAATTATAATACTATTCTTTTTCTAACTTAGTATTATTCTAATATTTATTATAATAATATAGAGTATTTACTTAAACTTTTTAATAAATATTTTATTTTTTTCTTTCTTTATTATATTTATAATCTATATTAATAAGTTAATAAATCGTTATATTAATTTATTTTCTTATACTTTTAAAGGAATTCTTATAAATATAGTTTATTTTTATTATAAAGATAAAAGATTTAAATATAGAGTTATTTCTAATTTGAAAAAATATTCTAAATATATAAAAGTTAATAATTATATTAAATATAATATTTTTAATTTTATTAAAAAGGATTAAAAAGTATTAAAATAAAAAGAAGTGAAAATTTATTAAGAGAAAAAAAAGATATTAATAAAACTATTTTATTTTAAATAATAAGAGAATTTATTTTATAAGTATATTATAAAAATACTTTATTAAAGTCTTTATTCTTTAAATAAACTAGATATTAAAAAGAAAAGAAAGAGATTAGAAAAAAAATAAACTAAATAAATTATATAAACTTTTTAAATATCTAGTTTCTTTAAAATTAATTTTTCTGTTTTTAAACTCTTTTTAATAAATAATTTAAAGCTAGCTATCTAATTAGAAGATAAGAATATTTTTGATAGAATTTCTCTAAATATTATAAATAGTTTAAATTCTTAACTAATTCTTATATATTTTCTAAATATAGATATTCTTTTTATTTTATTAAATAATATAACTATTCTCTAATATACTTATAATCTAATATTTCTTTAATATTATATTTAGTATTTAAGTTAATTAGTTTAATTTCAATATATAATATATTTAATATTTCTAATAATATTAACTTAAATAGTAAAATATAAAAAACTAAATATATCTTTATTATTATTAGTAGTTTTAATTTATAATTAATTAGTTTAATTACTTTATTAATCTTAAAGAGTTTTAATTTCTTATAATTTAGTTTATTATTTAGTCTTTTTATATTAATATTTTATTTAAGAAAATAAACTTTATTTCTTTTTTAAATATTAATTCTATATTATACTTCGAATTATAATAATTCGTAGTTTGTTATAATATAAACTTAATATTAAGTAATAATTATTTATATAATTTTTTTAGTTTATTTACTTTTATAATACTTATATTTAATTTCACTTTATTTATTAATTATATATTATATACTTTTAGTTTAAACTTAAAGTTAATATAAACTAGTATTATATTTATAATTACTACTTCTAAAATATTATATATAAATTATATAAATAGTAGTAGTTTTATCTAATTATCTTATTTATAATTAATATAGTATTATAAATATTATTTTAAAGTTTAATTTAGTTATTCTATTTAATTATCTATTTATAAGTAGAATATTATAGATAATTTCCTTTTAATTTTTAATAGTATTATAAATATTTACTAGAATTTCGATATAAAAAGTTTATTATAATCTGAAATTATTTCTGATAATATTCTATATATATTAGTTATTATTTTTAAGAAGATATATATTAAGTCTTTTATTATACTACTTTCTTTATATAAAATTATATATTTAAACTTAGTTAATTAATCTATAATTATTAAAATAAAGTTATATACTATTTTTATAATTAGGTTTTTCAAAGAAGATAGTTTAATTATAAAGTCTTATATAATAAACTTCTATAGTTAAATAAATATATTTAGACTTTTAAATTATTTATATAAAATATATTATAAGATCTTATTCTATATATAGATATTATAGTTTTTAATAACTTTCTTAATTATCTTTCTTATTTATAGAAAATATAAATATAAATTAATTTATATAAATATTTTAATAATTCTTTAATAATTATAAGTTAATAACTTATATTATTCCTTAGTATATTATTTAGATAATATAAAAAGGATATAAATCTTTTTATAAAAATAAATAATATTATTCTTTACTATAAATTCTTTATTTAATTATTCTAATATCTATTTTATAATCGAATTATTCTTATAATATTCTTTTATTTACTTTTTTAAATAATTATTATAAAGTATTATTATTATAGCTAATTAAGGCGAATTAAATATTAATAAATCTTTTTCTTATTAAAATATTATATATAATTTATATATCTTATTCTTAAAATATTCTAGTTTCTTACTAAATATATCAATTCTAATATTTTTATTTTCTTTGATATATAGTATTTTAAAATTATATATAATTAATATTTTTACTTATTATATTTATTATCTATTTAGAATTTTAATTATTATAAAATATACTAAATTCTTATAATCTAAATAAACTTAGATTATATATTTAAATCTCTTAAAATAAACTCTCTATTTTTTAAAAATATTAATAATAATTAGTAGTTTTTTATTATAAATTTTATAATTTAGTTTTATTAACTATAATATTCTAAAATAATATATTATTAGTTATAATTTCTTGTTTTTACTTAGTTAGTTAAAAACTATATTTAATATATAATCTAATATATTTATCTCTATAGTAATTAGTTATTTAAGATTAAAGGTAATTAGAATTAATATTTATATAAAAGCTTATTTAAATATATTAAATACTTCTTATACTATATTATTTTATTTATAATTTATATCCTTTTTAATTAACTTTATAAATAATATTACAATTTTCAAATAATCTTTAATAAATTATTTATAAAAGTTTATAAATCTTAAAAATAATTATATTCTTTTAATAATAGTAAATTGTTTTTATTCTAAAACTTCTTTTACTTTATTTAAACTTATTTTAAATTTAGTAATACTAATAATATACTTTAGAAATTTAGTTTTAATAATATAAAACTTATATTTAGATAGTTTTAATAAAATATTTATATTTTAAAGAATTTCTAAAATTTCCTATATAATTTTAATATACTTTTTAAAAGTTTTAATAAAGATTAAAATATTATTAAAATAAATTATATAATAATTATTAAGATATTTCTTTAATAAGTTATTAATTAGCTTTATATATATAATTAGTATATTTATAAATTCGAAAAGTATTATTTAATACTTATAATATCTATATTAAATATAGAATATAATCTTCTATTTATTATTTTCTCTAATTCGAATTAAATTAAATCTTATATATTAATCTAACTTTATAAAATATTTAACTTTTCTAATTCGATTTTATAGTTTATTAGTTAATAATAATAAATATTAATCTTTAATAATAATAATATTAAATTTTCAATAATTAATAATAAGTTTATTTTTCTTATTTTCTTTCTTTAGTATAAAGAAGATTAATACTTTTATAAATAATAAAGATTTTCTAATAAATCTTTTAGCTAAATTCTTATTAAAATATTTATAAAGTAATTTAAATTTCTTTTCTAATAATAATATAATTAGTAAGAATAGTAATTCTTTTTCTTCTTTTAATTTTATCTTATAATCCTAAAATTAATATTTCAATAAAATATTTTTTTAAAACTTTTTTTTAAAAATCTTTATATATTTCTAATATTTTATTAATATATTTTTTAATAAAAGATCTTAAGTTAAGTATCTAATTTTCAAAATATTATTCACTTTTAATATATATAGTTTTTTTTACTACTTTCTAATTTAAAGTATTAATTTTATAGAACTTTATATAAAATCTATTTTATACTTATATTTATTGAACTTCAAAGTTTATTTAATCTAGTTAATATATAAATTATAATATTCTAGTTATAATATTCTTAAAATTATCTAGTATTCTTCTAATAAAACTAAATCTATTTTTATCTATTTAGAATACTATTCTAGTTATATTATAAATTTCTATATTTTATATTAAATAACTCTATTATTTTTAATTAATTACTTATTAGTAAATATAAGTTTATATAGAATTTATTTCTTAAGAGTTTATAATTTTATAGATATTATAGTTTTTAATATTATAAAATTTTTTATTACTTTTAAATTTATTATAATTTATAATAACTATCTATTTATATATACTTTGTAAAAGATTTATTTTAACTTTTAAATAGCTTTTAACTTTTTAACTTTTAGCTTTATAATTAGTATCTTAAATAGTTTAGTAAATTATTTTTAATTAATATAAAGTATTTTATAATAAAGTTTTATAGTTAATATATTCTATTATATCTTTACTTCTATATTTATTAATTTTATATAATATATTTAGCCTTTTATTAAAAACTATATTACTAGTTATTTAATATAAATATTCTTTTTATTTTCGATTTAATATTAAAACTATATTTTTTTTAAATATTAGAATATAATTTAGTACTATTTTACTTCAAGTTTTATATTTTCAAAGTCCGATTTAAAGAATTTTTAATAAATCTTTCTAATTTTAAATTATTTTTATTTAAAATACTTATTATCTTTATATTTTAATATATAAGTTTTACTTACTTTAGGTTTATTATTTCTAGTATAATTATAATATTTAACTATTTAATTTAAATAAGTCTAAACTTTAACTTTCTAAATATTATTTCTTTTTTTAATAGTCTATTCTTTATTTATTTATAATAATATATATACTATATTCTTTAACTATTAAATAAATATATTTATTTAATTCCTTTTTCTTTATAGTTTCTTAAAATATTAATTTATATTATTTTTATTCAACTAGTATACTAAGTAGTAATTATTATAATATACTATTTATAATAATAATATATAATTATTATTTTAATCTTTAAATTATCTAGTTATTATACTAATTTAGTATCTAAATATATTTATTTTTTAATAACTATTATTACTTACTAATATCTTAAACTATTTCTTATTCTTTTTAATATTTTTCTTTTTATTAGATTTACTTTTTTAAAACTTTTTATAATAGTTTTTAATTTAATATTTAGAAAATCTATATTTAAAATAAAACTTTTATTTATAATAGTAGTTCTTTTCTTTTTAAGAAAGATTATTTTTTAAGTTTATTATATCTAGTTATATAAAGTTATTATAATTACTATAATATTTCTTTAATTAATTAAATTTATAATATCTTTTACTTTCTTAAAATTATTTAACTTATTTATTTTACTAATATTTATATAGTATATTATCTATTTAAATAGATTTTTTAATAAAAGTATTTAAATTATTATATTTAATAGATCTTTCTAGTTTAAATTTAATATTTAGTTTAAACTTTTTATAGTAGTAATTTATAATTATTTTTTCTTTTTATTCTATAATATTTATATAATATCTAAATTTTATAATATACTTTATAACTAATTTAATTTATATTAATTTATAGAGTTTTTCTTTTATAACTCTCTTTTTATTAGTAATATTAAATATTTGATAGATTTTTATTTTAAATTTTTTAAAAGAACTAAAAATAACTTTAGTAAATTATATATAATCTACTAATTAGTTTTTTTTATTAAAAAAGTTTTATAAGTATAATTAGATTTATTTAGTTATTTTTCCTTTAAAATATAAAGTGATTTAATTATTTATTATAATTCTTTAATTGAATTTATCTTAATTAAAAGTAATATATATTTTGATCTAAAGTAAAAATATTTCGAGTTTATAATAATTACCTTTATATTTATTTAGTAAAGCTACTCTAAAAGTTTTTAAGATTATAATTTTATATAGTTTATTTATTCTAATATCACTTTTAATATCTTATTAATTTTCTAAAATAGTAGTTACTTAAATACTAGTTTAATTATTTAATTTGAATATAATAAAAATATCGATTTAATATATAAAAGTAATAATAGTATTTAAAGTATTATAAATATTTATCTTCTAAATTATATAGAAGTAATTAAAATCTCGATTATTAAATAATAATAAAGTTATATAATAATATTATAAAGTTTATTATTAATAATAATTATAGTATAAATTAATTATAATTATAATAATAAGTATAAGTAGTAATTTAAATTTAATTAATTAAATTAAATATAAAGCTTTATATACTATAAGAAAACTATTTATTTATATAAACTTTTATATTATTATTATTTATCTTTATTTAGTAATAAGTAGTAGTAAGTAAAATACTTAATAATACTCTTTACTAATTAGTAATAAATACTTTAGATTATATAATTACTAAATAGTTTATTTTCTAATTAGCTTAGATAATTAGTTCTATATAATCTTATTTTATTAAATAAATTTTTCTTTATTTAAGATTCTACTAAGAATATTATTAGTATAATTCTATTAATAGATTTCTTTTAGTAGATTTCTATTAAAAGAAATCTATTAATTCTATTCCTAATACTAATTTTAATATAATAGTTATAATTATAAGTTTCACTTTTTAAATCTAAAGTTTCTAAGTATCTATATAATCTAGAGTTATAATATTATTATAAATAACTTAATAAATTAACTTATTTTTAAAACTTATAATTTAATCTTTAAAATAATATTTATAATTATCTTTTAGAAAAAATAAATATTATTTTTAAATTTAATATAGATTTTTAAAGATTATATTAAAAAAAATATAATTAAGAAAATAACTAATATATTAGCTTTTTAAATAAATAATTTAAAATATATTATTTAAAAGATTAAAATTTAAATTAAATTTAAAATTTAGAAACTTTTAATATAATTTCTAATAATTTAACTTTTAGTAATTTAACTTTTAATATCTTAACTTTTAATAATTTAACTTTTAATAACTTTTTTATAAAAAATAATAAAAATTATTTAAAATCCAATTTAAATTTCTTTTATTAATATTATTACTAATATAAATATTATTAATAAATAGAAAATTATAGAATTTAAAATTAAGTTTAAATAAATTAAAGTTAAAATAACTAATTAATTAATTTTAATTTATAATACTTTAACTTTTTTCTTTATTTTTTTTAATTTAAAATATTATTAATAAAGTTTTTAAAGTTAAAAATATTAAAGATTTTATAATCTTAATTATTATTAATATTACTAATAAAAAGAATTTAATTTTAATAACTATTTTATTTTATATAATTAATTTCTTAATTAAAAAGTTTAATATTTAAAAAAATCTTTTTAATTTTAAAAGTATTTAAAAAAATAAACTTTAGTTTAAAGTAATTTTATATAAAATCTTTATAATTAATTTTAATACTTTTAAAAGTATAAAATTAATATTAAATAAAATAAAGACTTTTAATAGTTTTTTAAATTTTAAACTAATTAAAACTTTTTATTAACTTTTATTAAAAGTTAATTAAATAATTAAAAAAGTTAATTTAATAATAATCTTTTTTAAAACTATTAAGAAAGTTGAAAAGTATATTAAAAACTAAATTTATATTATTAGAATTTTAATTAAAATTAAAAAGCTATTAAATATAATTAAATTAATATAATATATTAAATATTAAAGATTTAAATATATAATTTAATTTTATAAATATTAAACTAAATATAGATTATATATAAAATTATATATAACTTTATAATATATTTATAATATCTATAATATTTATAAGAAAATTTATTTAAAAAAATATATAATTTAGATATAAATTTAAAAAAATTCAATCTTAAAAATTTTATTATATTATATAATTTGAAAATTATTAAAAAGAAATTAAAATTAAAATAAAAAAAACTATTTATTATTATAAGTTTTAATAAAAATTATAATTTTTTTTATAAAATTTAATAAATTAATAAAATATTTATAATAATTATATATAAATTATATATATAATATATATTTAAACTTATTAAATAAAGTTAATTAGCTAGTTAAAATATTATATTAAAAATATTACTAATTATTAACTTTAAATTAAATAAATTATTTAAAGTTTTATTCTTTCTTTTTTATATATAATTTTTCTTTTAATAATTTAATATTTTAAAGTTAATATAAATCCTTTTATAATATATTTATTATATTATATTAAACTTTTTTTATTTTAATATATAATATTATCTTTTTATTAAAAATAATATTATTAATATTTAATTAAAAAGATAATTTATATATAAATATTTTATTAAAAAGTAATTAACTCTTTTAATTATATTATAATTCTTTATAAATAATAAAAGTTATTAAATATTCAATAATAATTATAAATTTAAAGTTTAAATTAATATATTACTATTAAAAAAATAATTATAGAAAGATTTAATTAAAAGTTTTTTTATATAATTTCTTTAAGTTTTATAAAGATTCTATAAATAATTATATTAAAGTTAATTAATAAATTAGAATATAATAAAAATTAGATTATAGTTTTTAAACTTTAATTAAAATAAGTTAAAATCTAAATATTAATATTTAAAATTTATTAAAATTACTTTATATATTAATATTTTATAATTAATAATAATTACTTTATTTCTTAATTTAGATAATATTCTTAAATTAAAATAAATAATAAATCTTCTTTTTTTAAATTTAATAACTTTATTTTTTTAATTAAAAATTATATTAATTTTTATACTAATTATTTAAAAATTTATTATTTATTTGAAATCTTTCAAATATTCTTTATTATTAAATTAGATATTTTACTTAATTTATTTCTTTATATATAATAAAAACTTTTTGTTTTTAAATAATTTCTCTTTTATTTATCTAAAGTAATTATATTTATAATTATTTTATTTATTTATTACTTCTTCTTTTCTTTAAAAATAATAAAATAATTAATTATTAATAAAATAATAACTAAGTTTATAATATTATATTAATAGTTTAATATTTAAGTTAAAGACTTTATAAATTAATTTAAAATTATTTATATTAAAAATATTTTCTTTTATTTTCTCTACTTTTATTTAATAATATAATCTAAATTATAAAATCTAAATAAATTTAATAATTCTTACTTTAATATATAACTATTAACTATTAAAGTTAAATTATAAATTAATAATAATATTATAAAAAATAAAATTATTAAATTCTATTATATTTTCTTAAACTTTAAATTAAATATCTAAATATAAATTCTTCTTCTTATTAATAAATTTTCTTTTAATTATAAGAATATTTTTAATATTCTATCTTTAATATATAAGAATTTATATTATATTAAAAAAGTATTTACTTATTTATATATAATTTATTAAAATATTAATTCTTTAAATAGTTATATTACTAAGTTTTAATATATTTTATATAAAGTAAATAAAAAGAGTTAAAATAATAATAAGAAGATTAATATTTTCTAATTTAATTTAAATTTAATAATTATTTAATAATTTAATAATCAATTATATAAACTTAATAACTTTAAAAAGTTTATATACTTTATATAATATTTTATAAATTTATATTTATTTATATCTACACTTCTAATTTAATTTTAATAATAATAATAATTACTTTATTTTATTTATAATTAACTTTATTATTTATAAATATTATTATTCGATTTTATAAATATAAATATAATTAAAACTAAAGAATAAATTAAAGATAAATTAAATTAAAAGATTTTCTTTACTTTATTTTCTTTCTTTTATTTTATTATTTATTTAAAACTTTAAATTATTCTTTTAAAATACTTAAAAGTAAGTTTTTTAAAGAGAGAAATAATATAATAATTATATATAAATTATATATATATAGTTATAATAACTATATATAAGTTATATATATATAATATATATTTAAATTTATTAAATAAAGTTAACTAACTAGTTAAAATATTATACTAAAGATATTATTAATTATTAACTCTAAATTAAATAAATTATTTAAAGTTTTATTCTTTCTTCTTTATATATAACTTTTCTTTTAATAGTTTAATATTTTAAAATCGATATAAATCCTTTTATAATATATTTATTATAATATTTATTTTATAAACTTATTATAATAATTATTTAAAGTTATTTAAATTTAAAAAAAGTTTTTTTATTATAAATATAAAAAAAACTTTTAATATATTAAAATATTTATATTAGAAATATATCTAGAAGATTATTATAAATAGTTTAAAATATAATAAAAAGTATTTATAAAGAATAAAATCTAAATTAATAAAGTTTAATTAAAAGAATTTATTAAAATTAAATTTATATTATATAAAGGTTTTTATTTAAAGTAATAAAAAGTAAAAAGTTAAATTTTAATAATATAAAAAAAGATAATATAAGAAGTTTAATAAAATATATTTATAAATATATAGTATTATTTATAAATATATATAATTATAATATAAAAATAAGTTTAAAAGCTTATTAAAAAATCTTTAATATAATTAAATTATATTTTAATAAATAAATAAAGGTTAAATTACAAAGTTACTTTAAATAAGAAAGAGACTTATAAAGTTAAATAATATTATATATATTTTAGCTTAGTTTAAAACCTTTAACTTCGTTTAAATAGATATATTTCTAAAAGTCTAACTTCTATATAATAATATATTATAGAAATCTAATAAAGAATAAGATTATATTATTTTTAAAATTAATAATTATAAAGTTAAAAAGGTTAAAAGATTTTAAAAGTTTATATATATATAGTAGTTATATAAATTATATATTTAAGATATATATATACTAAGTATATTTATAAGTCTACTTTATTACTAAATAATCTTATAAGCTCTACTAATTAAAATTAATATAATATATATAAAGATTATTAATATAGTAAACTTAATATATCTAGATTATTATATTACCTCTCTTTTTAAAAAAGCTCGCTTTTAAGTATTTTAAATCTATTAATTATATTAAGTAAGAATAGTTAATAAATATAAAAAGATTAGTTTAATATATAAAAATTCAAATAAGTATAATAAGTAAGTTAAAATTATTATAAATCTACTTATAATTATATATCTAATTATCTAAAAAACTATTACCTTTATACTAAAATTATAAAATAATCGCTTTCGAAATACTTATAATTATCTTTTTCTACTTAGTATAATTATAATTACTTTAGAAGAAATATTAAGAGATTAAATAAAAAGAGGTTTTCTAAATAAAATATATTAAGTAAATATAAAGTTATTTTAAAGTTAGAAGCTTTATATTATATTAAGTTAGTATTATAATTAAGCTATTATATATAATATTCTAAAGATTAATATTATTTATAATAAGTAAGAATCTTCTTTACTTTTTATTCCTTTTTATTAATAATATTAATAAATAGTAAAGAGTTATTAACTTAGTTAGAAAGTAGATTGTTTAAAGTTTTTCTTAATTTATTAATAGAGAATATAAAGTATATTTTTATTATTTTAAGTAACTTAAATTTAAAAAAATAATTAACTTTTATAAAGATTTTAAAATATTTACTTATTAGAAAATCAAGTTTCTTAGAAAGTTATTAAGTAGATAAATATTTTATATCTAGTTAGATATAGTTACTAATATCAAAGTTAATTAAGTAATATAATATATTAGTTATTTAAGTTATATACTTTTAAACTTTCTTGATTACTTAGTAAATATATTTTAAAACTTTTAGATTTCTCTAAATATATATATATATATTAGTAATATTAAGATTATTTATAAGTTATAATAAGTTATTTTCCTTTTAAATCTATATATATTGTAGTTCTTAATTATATAATATCTCGAATAAACTTATATTATTTAAAGATATATAAAGTAAAATTAACTAAGTATAATTTATTATTAGTAGAAACTTAGACTAATTATCTTAATAATAATTAATAAAAAGTTAAAGTCTCTTTTATAAATACTAATTATAAATCTTAGTTTAATTATTTATTTATAAATAATTAGTAGTTAAAAGTTTAATCTAAATTCTAAATATAATATTAAACTCTTTTTAAAAGAAGAAAATAAACTATAAATTATAATTGAAAAGTATTATTATAAATAAACTATAATATTAATAGATATATTATAAATATAATTAAACTTATTTTTAAATATCGATTATTTTATAATATAAAATAGTAATTACTTATTTACTAAAATAATTAATAATAATTAGAATATTATCGAAACTATATTTATCTTTATTAAAACTATAATAGTCTATTATAATATATTCTTATATATATATAAAGATTAGTAAAAAGTATAATAATTCTAATATTTTATTATAAAGGATTAAACTTTTATAATAAATATAATAGTTATAAATATATATATATACTAAAGTAGTTAATTTTTACTAATAGTATAATTTAGTAAATAAAAGAATAATCTTCTTAATATTAGGATATATAGTTAATATAGAATTATATACTTTGCGAATAAGTAGTATATAGAAATTCTAAATATTAGGAATAATAAAACAATTATTATATAAAAAGAGATTATTTTCAAAAGTTAAATAAAGATTATTATAAATAATTTAAACTTTTAAACTTTATAAACTCTTTAAATTATAATTAGTTTTAAAGAGATAATTAATAAGAAAAGTTGAGAATAAAAAGGAATTAAAAGTATTAAATATAATAATATTAGCTAGTAGTTTATTAAAGATTCTCGAATTAATTTAACTATTATATAAAAGTTACTATAATTTATTTTACTTCTTTTATTTATTTTATAATAATAGTTTATTAACTCTATAAATTAATATATTTATAAAAGGATTATCCTTTTTTAAATAGTATATAATTAAGAAGTTATAATCTACAAAGAGTTTAGTTTATCAAGTTTATTATATATTTAAAGACTTAGTAATTATAAAGTATTCTAGTATCTTATAATCTATATATATATAGATTTGATATAGAGTTAATATAAACTTAATTTACTAATTACTAAATAATTTAATAATTATAAATATTTCTTTATTATATACTTTATAATTTAATTTAACTAATTATATTATCTTTAAAAAGAATATTATAAAGAGTTAATTATTATTATATTTTTATAAAAGTATATTTACTATAATACTATCTAATATATCTATTTCTAATATATAAAAAAGTAAATAGTTATAATATTAAAAGAGTAATATATTTATTAATATATATTTAAATATATTAAAGGTTAGTTAATAACTTTTATCAAAGTAAAATAAAATATTAGTTTTAATTAAATTAATAAACAGTTTAGTTATAATATTAAAATTATAAATAAAATATTTATAAAAATTATAAAATCTAAGAAATAATTATATACTTTTTATTATTAAAGAATAGATTTATTATTATATTATAATAACTTTCTTAAAGTCTATTTCTATATTATTAGTTGAGATAATAAATCTTAAATATTTAGTATAAATAATATTAAATTTATATTTTTTAAGATTAGCTTATAATCTAATATTTTAGAGATATTATAAAATTAACTTAATATAAGTTTTATATTTAAATATATCTTCAAAGTAGATTAAAATATTATTAAAGTATATAATATAAAAAATATTTAAATAGTTAAAAAGAATATTATTTATATAATATTAGTATATTATAAGATCGTTAGTTAATCTAAAAAGTATAATTTTATATTTATAAACTCTATAGTAAATATAAAATATAATATACTCTTCTAAAACTAAGTCTATTTTAATATAATAGAATATTTATCTAATATCTAACTTAATAAAGATTTTTATATAAAAGATATAAGCGAGAGTTTTATTAATAAATAGTAGTAAGTAGTAGTTTTTATAAGTAAATATATTAAATATTTAAAAATCGATATAGAAATATAATAATTTATTTAACTTCTTAATAAAGAGAATTAGAATAGTAAATAGAGTTTAGTTTAATTTAATAAATCTTTTAACTAAATTCTTAATAAAATATTCTTTAATAGTTTTTAATTCTTTAATCGATATTTTATATAATAAACTATAATAAAGTTTACTTTTTATACTTTCTTTTAAAATAATTTTATAGTTATAAAGATAATAGAATAATAAAGTATTTAATTTAGATTTAAAGAATATAACTAAGAATTTCTAATATTTATTAAAGATTAAAGACTTAATATTAATTTTAAATAAAGAGAATATAATAGTTAGTTAAAATTAGAAAATAGAATATAATTATTTAAATAATAAGAAAGTAGTTTATTTATTTTCTTAATTAGTTTA
>JANHAA010000266.1:0-37317 GCA_026225975.1 Clarireedia hainanense | reverse complement strand
TTACTAAAAGTTATAAAGTTATTAAAAGTTATAAAGTTATTAAAAGTTATAAAGTCTTTAAAAGTTTATTTCTAGTTTTAGTCTTTTATACTTTCTAAAGACTAAATAAAAGTTAGGATCGAAGTTAAGACTAAAACTAATATTAAAACTAATATAAATAAACTAGATTAAATAATTAATATACTTACTAGTTAATCTAAATAAACTTAAAAAGATTTATTTATTTAAATTCTCTTTTTAGATATTTTTAAACTTTTTTTTAATTTAAATTAATTAATTTTCGAAGGAAAATAAAGTTAAAGATTATTAAAAATTAGTATTTATATTAATATTAAATTAACTCTCTTTTTATATAAATAGATTTTAATTATAAATTAGAATTAAAATAAAAGTTAGATTAACTCTTTTAGATTTAAATTAAAAGCTAATTTAAATATATAAATAGAATATTAGCCTAAATTAACTAGTATATAATAATAAGCTAAAAAGAGTTATTTAGATAGTTAAATTAATTAACTAGTTAGTTTAAAAAGAATAAGAATATATAATTTATAATAATAATTAAATTAAACTATATAAGCTAAACTCGCTTAATAATAATCTAGAGTAAAAATAACTAATAAGAATATATAATATTAATAGCTAAATAGTTAATAAAGATATTAGTATTAAGTTAATTTAAATTCTAGAATATTATAATATAGAAGATAATAAAATAGTAAATAAATTAGTAAAAGAAGTAACTAATTTAAAATTAAATTCTTAATTAATAAACTTTATTTATTTCAATATTAGTATTAAAAGTATTAAGATTTAAAAATAGGAATTAGTATTAGTATAAATTATAAAGTTAAGATAAAATAAAGATTTTAAAACTAATTATATTTTAATTTATAAATTAACTCTTCGAAATAGAATCTCGATCTCTTTTAAAACTAAATAAATTATAATTAATATCTTTTATTAGCTAAAGTTAAAATATAGTTATATTAAAGTTTATATATATTAATTAGGTTTTACTAATAATAATAAATATAAGTATAATAAAAAGAAGATAATTAAATACTTTCTTATTAATTACTAACTATTTATTAGAACTTATTGAAAGTTAAAAGATAAGTTTAATATATATTATTTTAACTTTCTACTACTTTTAGATATTAAACCTAGAATCGATATTAGCTTAGAATTTATTAAAAATATTAGTATTTATACTTAGAAATATTATTTAATTTAGTTAACTAACTTCGAATTTAATTAATTTATTAATTAGAGATTTAAATTAGAATTTATCAAATTATTAATATTAAACTTAATATTACTTTAATATCAACTTAATATTACATATTAAAGCTTTTCTAGTTTAATACTTTTCTTAATATTAGGAATTAGAATTTACTTTTTTCACTATTATTTCTTTTACTAAGACTTAACTTTTAATATCTTTTTAATATATATAATATTATATATATATAGCCTTTATATATACTTAGCTGCTAGTAATATAACTATTAGCTATCTTACTATAGTCTTAAACTTATATAGGATATTAAAATAAAAAAAATAAAAATAATTAAGATTATTAAGCTTTTAATACTTTTAGCTTTGAAAACTTTATTAATAGTATTTCGAATTAAAAGAATAAAGAAGAGAGTTAAAATATTATAGATTAAAATTAATTAATTAGTTATTTTAGTTTTAATCTATTTAGATTTAGTTTTAAATTCTATAATTTTCTATTTATTAATAGTATTTATACTAATAGTAATATTAGTAAAAGAGGTTTAGACTAGATTTTAAATAATTTTTATTACTTTTTATAAAAGGGTTACTAAGAATATTAAAATTATTAGAAATTAAATTACTAAGAGTTAAGTTATTAAAAACTAAGTTAAAAACTTTTAGACTTTAAACTTAGTTTAGACTTCGATTTTCTAGATAGTATATTCTAGGTTATTTACTTAAGAAGCTAATATATCAATTATTTTTCTAATTATACTTTTTTTAATATAATCTTTAAAGATTTATATTAAGTTTAAAAGTAATATTTATTTTTCTTAGAAGATAATTATAGATACTACTTTAAAAATAAAGTTATAAGCTTTAATAATAAATTAATTTATAAAGTTATTTATAATAGTTATTTAAATATTAGGTTTAAATACTTTAACTAGTTTAATAGATATAAAAGAGTTAGTTTATTTAAGAAAGTAGTAAGTTGTATTACTAATAGTTATATTAGAAGTAAGTTTATTAAGAGAGTTTAAATTTAAATTAACGAAAAGGCTAAATAAGTTGATATTTAGATTAAAGCGATAAGTTGTAGATAGTAATAGTAAGGTAATAATATTTATAGTAATAATATTAATAAGTAAGCTAGACCTAATAGCTATAGTTACTAAAAAAGTAATTAAATAGAAAATAGTTTAAATAATATTCTAGCTATTAAACTCTTTAGTAAAAGTTGAAAGTCTTTTTATAGTATTACTAATATTTTATTCTCAAAGAAGTATATTTATATTAGGAAAAATATCTTAAGTTTATAGAGAGTTAGAATATTAATTCTAATTTTTTAATACTATTTTAATATTATTATAATCCTATAATTTAGAATTAATATTATCTTTAATATCAGATATTCGGAAGTGTTGGAAGTAGTAGCGATAACGATATAATAATAGTATATAAGTATAACTAGACTTATTTAATTTATAAAAGCTTATATAGCTAATTACTAATATTATATTAATGATTTTTTATTAATAATTATTGTTTTTCGATATTTTTATGATTTTTGAAGTTTTTAAGTGAAAATTTCGAAAATATAGAGTAAAAATCAACGAAATCGACAGTAACAATAATATCTTAATAGCGGATAATTATATAACTAGGCGGCCTAGCTTATTCGATCCGCAGAAGAGTTATATATTGTATTTGTAATTAATCCGATGATTTTCAATAACTATACACGTTTTTTCGATAGATTGTGATTTTTTTGTTATATTAATAATTTTTTATTGATAATTGTTATCTAATTAAAATTCTAATAATATAAACTTAGTTCCTAATATACTTTTCAACTTTCTTAATAGTCTTAAAAGAGACTACTTATATTTTCGAAATTTTCACTCAAAAACCTTAAAAATCATAAAAACATCGAAAAATCATTAAACATAATAAAAATATATTAAAAGAAGGTTAGCAACTAGCTAAATAGGTTTCTGTAGACTAAACTAGCCTATTTACATTTTAATACAACTTCCCCTTCCCGAATTATCGTCGTTACTACTACTTCTAGCCCTTCTAGATATCTAATACTAAGGATAATATTAAGTCTAAATTGTGGATTTAGAATATTATTAAGATAATATTAAAGGATTAAATATAATACTTTTACTCTCTACAGACCTAGAACACTTTTTCTAATATAAATATATCTCTTTGGAAGTAAAATATTAACTTCTTAATAAAGAGATTTTCAACTCTAATTAACTAGCTTAATAGTTAGGATATTATTTTAACTAACTTTTATCTAACTACTTTCTTAGTAACTATAATTATTAGATCTAATCTACTTATCAATACTATTACTATAGATATTACTACTTTGCTATTACTATTTACTACTTACTACTTCAACTTTAATTTAGATATATCTAGCCTTTTAGATATACTAAGCTTAAACCCTTTTAATAGACTTACTCTAAATACAATTACTAACTTTAGTATAATTCCCTTCTATTTTCTTAAATAAGTTAATCCCTTTTTACTAGAACTTCGGAATAACAAAAATCCGAAAACTAACTTTTCTACTACCTTTACAAATAACCTAGTAGACTAACTTATCATTGAAGTTCACAACTTTATTTTTAAAGTAGTATCTATAACTATCTTCCAAGAAAAGTAAATATTACTATTAGATTTATTATAGATCTTTAGAGACTATACTAAAAAGAGTATAGTTAGAAAAATTACTAATATACTAACTTTACAAGTTAATAACCTAGAATATACTATTTAGAAGATTAAAGTCTAAACTAAGTCTAAAGCTTAGAAGCCTCTAGTCTAGCTCTTAGTAACTTAGCTTCTAATAATCTTAATACTCCTAATAACCTTCTTATAAAAAGTAACGAAAATTATTTAAAATCCGGCTTAGACCTCTTTTACTAGTATTATTACTAATATAAATACTATTAATAAATAGAAAATAGTAGAATCCAAAGTTAAATCTAAATAAATTAAAACTAAAATAACTAATTATCTAATTTTGATTTATAATACTTTAACTCCCTTCTTTACTCTCTTAATCTAAAACTCTATTAATAAAACTTTTAAGACTAAAAGTATTAAAGGCCTAGTAGTCTTAACTATTACTAGTACTACTAATAAGAAAAACCTAGTATTAACAACTACTTCTCTTTATATAACTGATTTCTTAATTGAAAAGCTTGATATTTAGAAAAATCTTCTTAATTTTAAAAGTATTTAAAAGAATAAACTTTAGTTTAAAGTAGTATTATATAGAATCTTTATAACTAACTTTAATACTTTTAAAAGTATAGAACTAGTACTAAATAAAATAAAGACTTTTAATAACTCTTTAAATCTTAAACTAATTAGAACTCTTTATTAACTTTTATCGGAAGCTAACCGGATAGCTAAAAGAGCCGATTTAGTAATAATCTCTTTTAAGACTATTGAGGAAGTCGAAAAGTATATTAGGAACTAAGTATATATCGCCGGAATCTTAGTTAGAGCTAAGAAGCTACTAAGTATAGCTAAATCGATTTAATATACTAAATATTAAGGATTTAGATATATAACTTAATTTTATAAACACTAAGCTAAATATAGATTATATACAAAGCTATATATAACCTTATAATATATCTATAATATTTATAATATCTATAGGAAAGCTTGTTTATATTTAGCTCTAAAGTATACTAATTGCTTTTAATCCTATACTAGTAACAGTAAATCCTGCGAAGTGTATAAAACAATAAAAAAAGTTACTATTAACTTATAAATAGTTAAAATATTCAAGTTTTATAAGTAAATCTTAACAAAAGCTTATCAAAGACTAAATCAGCTCTCGAGCTAGTTATTAAATTAAAAATTAACTTATTAATTATCTAAGAGCTATAGATTATAGCCGAGGACTTAAACTAGCTAAATAGTCGATCTATAACTTATACTAGCTTTAACCAACTACTAGTATTATACTAGAACTTCAAACCGAGAATTCTTGTTTATACTTTAAAAATTCTCGCTACTAGTATAATACTAGTACTTGATAATACAGATTCAGACTTATTAGTAATACAACTAAGCGAAGAAATCAATATACTCGAAATAGTCAATATTTATAACAAAACTAACTAAGTTAAGAGCGAATCAAATAGAATAGTCGAAAGAAGTCTATTTTCTAGAGCTATTTCGACTAATTCGCTTATTTTGAGAGATTTTAATATATACTATTCTTAGTAAGACTTAGAGTTAGTTAATACTTAAAAAAAGTTTTAATTAGTTAACTAGATCGAAGAGAATAGTCTTGATTTACTTAATAACTTTAAAGTTAAAACTTTCTTTAGAAGAGCTAGCTTATTAGTTTTAGATCTAATACTTATTACTTAAAGAGTAACAAGGTATATTAATAACTAGTAAATACTAAGAGACTTAAGATCAGATTATCTACTAATCTTTTTTATAATTAAGAATCTGAAGTCAAATCAAGACTATTCTAATCCCCTTTAAATCTTTAATACTAAGAAAGCTAATTAGAATCTCTTTAAAACTAATCTTATTAATTTAGCTAAAAAGAACTTAGTTCTAAGTCAAGAATCTTTAAAGTTTACTAGAATTAGCTTAAATCTTGAAATATCGAATATCGAGTTTTTAAAAGCTATTAGTATAAAACTAGTATAGATAATTAGGCTAGTATCGAATATTACGATTCCGAAAATTAAGTTTAAGCTAAGAGCTAAGCCTTAGTAGACCTTTAAGTTTAAATCTCTTCGAAAATCAATATTAAAAGCTCAAAGACTAAATAATCAAAGTTAAAGTTAAGAAGCTTATCGACTAGCTTAGAATCAATATTTCTCGGCTATTAAATATACTAAAAAGAGTTATTAGAATACCTTTTTAAAGACTAAAAACTCGAAGTCAATTTTTAAAGTATTTAGCTATACTAAAAGCTATTAAAGTCGGAATTTACTCTCGATTTCCAACTAATCAACTTTCGAAGAAAAAGTAAAAATATTAAAGTTTATCTTATTCTTCTAACCTCTAATATCAACTAGTTCTTCCTAGAATACTTATAAAGTCGATTCTTAATTAGAGCTAATAATTAGCAAGCTTAAGAGAGTTTGTTCAACGAAAATCAAAGGAAAAACCCTCGAGCTAAACGGAATTAGCTAGGAAATTATCAATAAAGCTTATATAGCTATTCCTAGCTTATTTTATAAAGTTTATAACCTACTTATTAATATCAGCTATTATCCTACTTATTAGCACTAAGTAACTAGTACGATATTTAAAAAAGCTAAAAAGCTAGATTACTCGATTCTGAAAGTTTATAGAGTAATCTTACTACTTAACTATCTAGAAAAAGTTAGTAAGAGGATATTAACTAAAAGACTAGGCTATTTAGCTAAAACTATTAGCCTTCTTTATAGCTCTTAAATTAGAAGTAAATTTAAAAAGTCTGTAATTGATACTAAGCTTTTACTAGTAACTAAAATCGAAGAAAATTATATAGCTAATCTTAAAATATCAGTCTTATTTCTCGATATTAAAAGGGCTTTTAATTATATATCCAAGAATTAATTATTAATTATTTTAAAAGAGCTTAAACTTCCGATTAGCTTAATAACTTAGGTTAACTCTTTCTTAGAAGCTAGATAGTTAAGACTAACCTTTAATAATCAAATTAAGCTTTTCTATCTTATTAATACTAAGATTCCCTAGAGTAACCCGATTAGTCCGATTTTATTCTTAATTTATATTCAAGATCTCTTTCCAACAATTAGCTATTTAATTTAGTTTTATATAAATAATATCGTACTAACAGCTAGCTCTACTAATTTCAAAAAGAATTATCAAATACTAAAAAGAGAAGTTAATAAGCTATATTCCCTTAGAATAGCAAATAATATCGATTTTAACCTCGAAAAAACCGAGTTAATATACTTCTTTGTAGATAACTCAATAGCCTATTCGGTTAAATTACCGAATTAGCAAGTAATATACCTCTCTAAGCTAATAAGATAACTTAAGATTTAGTTCGATAATACCTTCAAATTTAAAAGTTATATTATTATCCGAGTTAGTTAAACTAAATCAATACTTCTTCAAGCTAATCGACTAGTTAATATCTAGACTAGTTTATCCCTTTATACTATATATCAGCTATATATCACTTATATCATTAGCGTCTCAGACTACAGATCCCCGATTTAGTACAAAGAATAAGCTAGTTTTAAAGTCCAATTTCGATCACTTCAAAATTTAGCTCTTTAGAAAATACTAGGTATTTTTAAAACTAGTTCTATTCTGGTTATAGATACTGAAGCCGTATTAATACCCCCCGATATCCATCTTACTAGTACTATCCGTCAATATACCTTCTAGTCTTTTAAACTCTCAAAAGACTACTTAATTTATAAATTACTTTAAGAAGGTTACTAAGAGCTGCTAAGTTATCGAGAGCTACTAGGTCACCGAGAGCTGGGTCACCAGGAGCTACAAAGTTACTAGGAGCTATAAAGTTATTAGGAGCTATAGAGTTACTAAAAGTTTATTCTCAGTTCTAACTCTTTATATCTTCCAAAGACTAAACAGAAGCCAGGACCGAAGCTAAGACCGAAGCTAGTGTTAAAGCTAGTATAAATAGACTAGATTAGGTAATCAATATACTTGCTAGTCGACCTAAATAGACTTGAAAAGATTTATCTATTTAAATTCCCTCCTTAGACACTTTCAAACCTCTTTTCAGTCCGAATTAGTCAATTTTCGAAGGAGAACAAAGCTAAAGATTACTAGAAGCTAGTGTCTATACTAACGCCAAATCAGCTCTCTTTTTATACAGATAAATCCCAATTACGAACCGAGACTGGAATAGAGATTAGACTAGCTCTTTTAGACTTAAACTAAGAGCTAATCCGAGTATATAAGTAGAATATCAGCCCAAATCAGCTAGTATACAATAGCGAGCTAAAAAAGGTTATTTAGGCAATTGAATTAGCTAGCCAGCTAGCCCAAATAGGACAAGAATATATAGTCTACAACGACAACTAAACCGGACTACAGAGGCTAAACTCGCTTAACGATAATCTAGGGCAAGAACAGCTTATAAGAGTATATAACGCTAGTAGCCAAATAATCAATAAAGACACTAGTATCAAACTAGCCTAGGTCCTAGGATATTACAATATAGAAGGCAACGAAATAGTAGACAAACTAGTAAAAGAAGTAACTAGCCTAGATCTAGATTCTCAATCGATAAGCTTTACTTATCTTAGTACTAGTATCAAGTATATTAAGATCTAAAAATAGGAATTAACTTTAGTACAAACTACGAAGTCTAGACAAAATAAAGATCCTAGAACTAATTATACTTTAATCTACAAATTAGCTCCCCGAAGCAGAATCTCGATCCCCTCTAAGACTAAACGAGCTACAACTAGTACCTTTTATCAGCTAAAGCTAGAGTATAGCTATATTAAGGCTTATACACACCGATTAAGCCTTACTAGCAATAATAAATACAAATACAGTAAAAAGGAGACCCTTGAATATCTCTTTATCAACTACTATCTACTCGCTAAAGCCCGTTTTAAGCTAAAAGACAAGCTTAATATATACTACCTCAGCCTCCCACTATTATTGGATACCAAGCCTAGAATCGACACTAGCCTAGAATTTATCAAAGATACTAGTATTTGTACCCGGAAATACTACTTGACCTAGTCAACTAATCTCGAATTCGATTAATTTATTAATTTAGGACTTAAATTGGAATTTATCAAATTATCAACATTAAGCTTAATATCACCTTAATATTGTATATTAAAGCCTATTTGGCTTAATAATTTCCTTAATATCAGGAGTTGGATTCTACTTTTCTTATTTATTTCCTTTACTAGGGCTAGACCCTCAATATCCCTTCACTAAATATAACATTGTATGTACATAGCCCTTATATACACCTAGCTGCTAGCGGCATAACCGCTAGCCGTCCTACTATAGTCTCAGACTCACACAGGACGTTAAAATGAATAAAAAAAAAAAAAAAAAAAAAAAAGAGACTACTACTAAATTAGCTCTTTTAACTACCTAGTTAGCTTCTAACAAGAGCTAATAAAGAGTTTCGATTAGTTTAAGATTTAAAAAGTTATTAAAAGTCTTTATTTTATTTAGTACTAATTCTATACTTTCAAAAGTATTAAAGTTAGTTATAGAGATCTTGTATAATACTACTTTGAACTAGAATTTATCTTTTTAGATACTTTTAAAATTAAGAAGATTCTTCTAAATATCAAGCTTTTCGATTAAGAAATCAATTATATAAAAAGAGGTAATTATTAATATTAAGTTTTTCTTACTAGTAATATTAGTAATAATTAAGACTACTAAGCCTTTAATACTTTTAGCTTTAAAAGCCTTATTAATAATATTTCAGATCGAGAGAGTAAAGAAGGGAGCTAAAGTATTATAGATCAAAATTAGTTGATTAACTGTTTTAGCTTTAACCTATTTAAATTTAGCTTTAAACCTGACCTCAAATTGGAACTTATCAAATTGTCGACATTAAGCTTAGTGTCACCTTAATGTCGGCTTAATATCGTACATTAAGGCCTATTAGGCTTAATGCTTTCCTTAATGTCAGGAGTTGGATTCTGCTTTTCTTATTATTTCCTTTACTAGGGCTAGACCCTCAATATCCCTTCACTATATTTGACATTGCATGTACGTAGCCCTTATATACACCTAGCTGCTAGCGGCATAACCGCTAGCCGTCCTACTATAGTCTCAGACTCACACAGGACGTTAAAAGGAAAAAAAAAAAAAAATTTAACTTTAGATTCTATAGTTTTCTATTTATTAATAGTATTTATACTAGCAGTAATACTAGTAAAAGAGGTTTAGGTCGGATTTTAAATGATTTTCGTTACTTTTTATAAGAGGATTACTAAGAATACTAAGGTTATTAAAAGCTAAGTTACTAAGAGCTAAGCTAAAAGCTTTTGAGCTTTAGGCTTAGTTTAAACTTCGATCTTCCAGATAATATATTCTAGGTTATTTACTTAAAAGACTAATATATCAATTATTTTCCTAATTATACTCTTTTCGATATAGTCTTTAAAGATCTATATTAAATCTAAAAATAATATCTATTTTTCTTAAAAGATAGTTATAAATATAACTTTGAAGATTAAGTTATAAGCTTCAATAATAAGTTAGTCTATTAAGTTATTTATAATAGTTATTTAAGTATTAGTTTTAAATACCTTAATTAGTTTAATAGATATAAAAGGGTTTATTTATTTAGAAAGATAATAAGTTATATTATTAGTAGTTATATTAGGAATAAGTCTAACTAGTAAATTAGAACTTAAAATCTCTAAGAATCTAATAAAGTTAATATTAGTATTAAAATAGTAAGAGAAAAGTGAAAAAGATATATTAATATTTATTTCTATATTAATATTGACTGAAGAGCTAGACTTAATAAATATAATACTAATTAAAAAGTTAGAAAAGAGAGTAATTAAGTAGGTTTCGAAGCTAAAGCTCTATTAGTTAGTCAAAGTTTTTAGCTTTATATTATAGCTTTAGAATATATCTTAGTTATTACTACTTAAAGTAGATATCCTATTATTAGTAATTTTAACTAATAATAATAGTATAATAGTCTTATAATCTAGTATTAGTAGTATAGTAAAAAGTATATTTAATATTATTTAATATTATCGAATTAGGCTAATTTAGCTTAATATTATCTTTAATATTAATAGAGTAAATAGTTAAAGTTGTAATATATCCTTTTCGAGTTTTAGCTATAATAGTAGTATCTTAATAATAAAGAAATATATTAATAAATAAATAGCTTTATTAAATCTATAGAGGTATATTAAATTAGTATAAATCTTTTTTATTTGTTTTTTTAATAATTTTTAATAATTTTCAAATATTTTTATATTTTTAAGTTTTAAGTAAAAATTTAATAATATAAAGTAGAAATCGTGATTTTCAACAATAATAATAATATCTCAATAATACTAGATTGTATAATAAAGTCGATTACTTTATTTAATCTACTAAGTTATAATTAATAAGAATATCGAAAGATTAAATTAATTTAGATAACTATATAAGTTTTTTCGATAATTTTTTAATTATATATAATAGTTATATATAGTTAATACTTTTTATTAACTAAAGCTAAAATATAATTATATTAAAGTTTATATATACTAATTAAACTTTACTAGTAATAATAAATATAAATATAGTAAAAAGAAAACCTCTGAATATCTTTTTATTAATTATTATTTACTTGCTAAAGCCTGCTTTAAATTAAAAGACAAGTTTAATATATATTATTTTAATCTTCTACTATTATTAGATATTAAATCTAAAATCGATATTAACTTAGAATTTATTAAAGATACTAGTATTAATACTTAGAAATACTATTTAACTTAGTTAACTAATCTCGAATTCAATTAATTTATTAATTTAGAATTTAAATTAGAATTTATCAAATTATCAATATTAAATTTAATATTATTTTAATATTATATATTAAAGTTTATTTAGCTTAATAATTTCCTTAATATTAAAAGTTAGATTTTCCTTTTCTTATTTATTTTCTTTATTAGAATTAAACTTTTAATATCCTTTTATTAAATATAATATTATATATATATATAGCTTTTATATATACTTAGCTACTAGTAATATAACTACTAATTATTCTACTATAGTCTTAGACTTATACAAGATATTAAAATAAATAAAAAAAAAAAAAAACTAAACTAGACTATATAAATTAAATTTATTTAATAATAGTCTAAAGTAAAAATAGCTAATAAAAGTATATAATATTAGTAGCTAAATAGTTAAAAAAGGTGTTAGTATTAAACTAGCCTAGATTCTAGAATATTATAATATAGAAAGTAATAAAATAGTAAATAAACTAGTAAAAAAAATAACTAGTTTAAAACTAGACTTTTAATTAATAAACTTTGTTTATCTTAATACTAATATTAAGTATATTAAAATTTAGAAATAGAAATTAACTTTAATATAAACTATAAAGTTTAAATAAAATAAAGATTCTGAAACTAATTATATCTTAATCTATAAATTAGTTTCTCGAAGTAGAATCTTTTTTTTTTTATTTATTTTAATATCCTATATAAGTCTGAGACTATAATAGGATAGTTAGCGGTTAAGCCGCTAGCGGCTAAGTATATATAAGGGCTATATATATACAATATTATATATAGTAAAGGGATATTAAAGGTTAAGTCCTAATAAAAGAAATAATAGTGAAAAAAGTAAATTCCAACTCTTGATATTAAGAAAAGTATTAAGTTAAAAGAGCTTTAATATATAGTATTAAACTGATATTAAAGTAGTATTAAGTTTAAATACTAATAATTTAATAAATTCTAATTTAAGTTTTAGATTAATAAATTAATCGAGTTCGAGGTTAATTAACTAGATTAAATAGTATTTCCGAGTATAAATACTAGTATCCTTAATAAATTCTAAGTTAATATCAATTCTAAACTTAGTATTTAAAAGTAGTAGAAGGTTGAAATAATATATATTAAGTTTGTCTTTTAACTTTAAGTAAGTTTTAATAAGTAGTTAATAGTTAATAAAGAGGTATTTAATTATCTTCTTTTTATTATACTTATATTTATTATTACTAGTAAAATTTAATTAGTATATATAAACTTTAATATAATTATACTTTAGCTTTAACTAATAAAAAGTATTAGCTATAGTTTACTTAGTTTTAGAAGAGATTAAGATTCTACTTTAGAAAGCTAATTTATAGATTAAAGTATAATTAATTTTAAAATCTTTATTTTATCTAGCTTTTATAATTTATACTAAGGCTAATTCTTATTTCTAAGTCTTAATACACTTAATACTAGTACTCAGATAAATAAAGTTTATTAATTAAAAGTTTAGATCTAGGTTAGTTACTTTTTTTACTAGTTTATTTACTATTTTATTACTTTCTATATTATAATATCCTAGAACTTAAATTAACTTAATATTAATATCTTTATTAACTATTTAGCTATTAATATTATATACTTTTATAAACTATTCTTACTTTAGATTATTATTAAGTAAGTTTAGTCTCTATAATCTAACTTAGTTATTATTATAAACTATATATTCTTATCCTATTTAGGCTAGCTAGCTAGCTAATTTAATTACCTAAGTAACTCTTTTTAACTCGCTATTATATACTAGTTAATTTAAACTGATATTCTACTTATATATTTAGATTAGCTCTTAGTTTAAATCTAAAAGAGTTAATCTAATCTCTATTCTAATTTTAGTTTATAATTAAAATTTATTTATATAAAAAGAAAGTTAATTTAGTATTAATATAAATACTAACTTTTAATAATCTTTAACTTTATTCTTCTTTGAAAATTAACTAATTTAGATTGAAAATAGGTTTAAGAAAGTTTAAAAAGGGAATTTAAATAGATAAATCTTTTCGAATTTATTTAGATCGATTAGCAAGTATATTAATTATTTAATCTAATCTATTTATACTAGCTTTGATACTAGCTTAGGTCCTAGCTTCGATCCTAACTTCTATCTAGTTCTTAGAAGATATAATAGACTAGAACTAAAAATAAACTTTTAATAACTTTATAACTCTTAATAACTCTATAACTTCTAGTAACTTAATAGCTTTTAATAACTTTATAACTTTTAGTAACTTTATAACTTTTAATAACTTTATAACTCTTAATAACCTTTTTAAAATAATTTATAAATTAGATAGTTTTTTAAGAGTTTAAGGATTTTAAAAGTATATTAATAGATAATATTAGTAAAATATATATTAAGGGGTATTAGTATAGTTTTAGTATCTATAACTAGAATAAGACTAATTTTAAAAATATTTAGTATTTTCTAAAAAGCTAAATTTTAAAGTAATTAAAATTAAGCTTTAAAGTTAATTTATTCTTTATATTAAATCGAGGAGTTATAGTTTAAGATATTAATAATATAAATAATATATAATTAATATATAGTATAAAAAGATAAACTAGTTTAAATATTAGTTAATTAATTAACTCAGAGAAATACTAATTTAGCTTAATTAATTTAGATAATAATATAACTTTTAAATTTAAAAGTATTATTAAACTAAATCCTAAACTATCTTATTAGCTTAGAAAAGTATATTACTTATTAATTTAGTAATTTAACTAAATAGACTATTAAGTTATTTATAAAGAAATATATTAACTTAGTTTTCTTAAAGTTAAAATTAATATTATTTACTATTTTAAAAGAATATAATTTATTAACTTCTCTTTCTAATATTTAATAATTCTTTTTAAAACTAGTAAAGTTAACTACTAATATAATATTATTTATATAAAACTAGATTAAATAGCTAATTATTAGAAAGAGATTTTAAATATAAATTAAAAATAAAATTAAACTAATTAAACTATTTTAAAGAATCTTAATATTAATAAAATAAAAAAGTTTAATTTAATTATTAAAAGTTAATTTTAATTATTTAACTTTTAAAAAGAAGTTAATCTAAATTATTAAATTAATTAGAAGTTTAAACTCTTTTAAAATAATTAATAATCGATTTTTAGATATATAATTAAAAGCCTTTTTAATATCAAGAAATAAGACTAATATTTTAAAATTAGTTATATAATTTTCTTCGATTTTAATTACTAGTAAAAGTTTAATATTGATTATAAACTTTTTAAATCTACTTTTAATTTAAGAGCTATAAAGAAAGTTAATAGTTTTAATTAAATAACTTAGTTTTTTAATTAATATTCTCTTATTAACTTTTCTTAAATAGTTAAATAATAAAATTACTTTATAAATTTTCAAAATTAAATAATCTAGTTTTTTAGCTTTTTTAAATATTATATTAATTGTTTAATACTAGTAAGTAAGATAATAGTTAATATTAATTAATAGGTTATAAACTTTATAAAATAAACTAAATATAGTTAAATAAGCTTTATTAATAATTTTCTAGTTAATTTTATTTAAACTAAAAGTTTTTCTTTTAATTTTTATTAAATAAACTCTCTTAAACTTATTAATTATTAATTCTAATTAGAGGTCGACTTTATAAATATTCTAAATAGAACTAATCGATATTAGAAATTAAAAGAATAAAATAGACTTTAATATTCTAGTTTTTTCTTCGAAAGTTGATTAATTAGAAATCGAAAGTAAATTCTAATTTTAATAGCTTTTAGTATAATTAAATATTTTAAATATTAATTTTAAAATTTTAATCTTTAAAAAGATATTCTAGTAACTCTTTTTAGTATATTTAATAATTAAAAAATATTAATTCTAAACTAGTTAATAAGTTTTTTAATTTTAATTTAGTCTTTAAACTTTTAATATTAATTTTCAAAGAGATTTAAATTTAAAGGTTTATTAAGATTTAGCTTTTAGTTTAAATTTGATTTTCAGAATTACTATATTTAATATTAATTTAATTATCTATATTAGTTTTATACTAATAGTTTCTAAAAACTCAATATTTAATATTTCAAGATTTAAACTAGTTTTAATAAACTTTAAAGATTTTTAATTTAAAACTAAACTTTTTTAAGTTAAATTAATAAGATTAGATTTAAAGAGATTCTAATTAGCTTTCTTAATATTAAAGATTTAAAAAGGATTAGAATAGTTTTAATTTGATTTTAAATTCTTAATTATAAAAAAGATTAATAAGTAATTTGATTTTAAATCTCTTAATATTTATTAGTTATTAATATATTTTACTACTTTTTAAATAATAAATATTAGATCTAAAACTAATAAACTAATTTTTTTAAAAAAGATTTTAACTTTAAAGTTATTAAGTAAATCAAGACTATTCTCTTTAATCTAATTAACTAATTAAGACTTTTTTTAAATATTAATTAACTTTAAGTCTTACTAAAAATAATATATATTAAAATTTTCTAAAATAAACAAATTAGTTAAAATAGTTTTAAAAAATAAACTTTTTTTAACTATTTTATTTAATTCGCTTTTAACTTAGTTAGTTTTATTATAAATATTAACTATTTCAAATATATTAATTTCTTTATTTAATTATATTATTAATAAGTTCGAGTCTATATTATTAAATATTAGTATTATATTAGTAGTAAAAACTTTTAAAATATAAACAAATATTTATAATTTAAAGTTCTAATATAGTACTAGTAGTTAATTAAAGTTAATATAAATTATAAATTAATTATTTAGCTAATTTAAATTCTTAGTTATAATCTATAATTCTTAGATAATTAATAGATTAATTTTTAACTTAATAGCTAACTTAAGA
The DNA here is from genome assembly GCA_026225975.1 of Clarireedia hainanense. Lineage (NCBI taxonomy): Eukaryota > Fungi > Ascomycota > Leotiomycetes > Helotiales > Rutstroemiaceae > Clarireedia > Clarireedia hainanense. Next base: position 20,717 of record JANHAA010000266.1, on the reverse strand, counting down.
GTTAATTTAATTTTTAATAAACTTTTATTGAAATTTACTTATAATACTTAGATATTCTAATTATTTATAAGCTAATAATAACTTTTTTTATTATTTTATATACTTTATAAAATTTACTATTACTAATATAGAATTAAAAGTAATTAATATATTTTAGAGCTAAATATAAATAAACTTTCTTATAAATATTATATATATTATAAATATATTATAAAGTTATATATAGCTTTATATATAGTTTATATTTAGATTAGTATTTATAAAATTAAGTTATATATCTAAATCCTTAATATTTAATATATTATATTAATTTAGTTATATTTAATAACTTTTTAACTCTAATTAAGATTCTAGTAATATAAACTTAATTTCTAATATACTTTTTAACTTCTTTAATAATTTTAAAAAAGACTATTACTAAATTAGTTTTTTTAACTATCTAGTTAACTTCTAATAAAAGTTAATAAGAAGTTTTAATTAGTTTAAAATTTAAAGAGTTATTAAAAGTTTTTATTTTATTTAATATTAGTTTTATACTTTTAAAAGTATTAAAGTTAGTTATAAAGATTTTATATAATATTATTTTAAACTAAGATTTATTTTTTTAAATACTTTTAAAATTAAGAAGATTTTTCTAAATATTAAGCTTTTCAATTAAGAAATTAATTATATAAAAGAAAGTAGTTATTAATATTAAATTCTTTTTATTAATAGTATTTTTTTTTTATTTATTTTAACGTCCTATATAAGTCTAAGACTATAGTAAGATAGCTAGCGGTTATACTACTAACAGCTAAGTATATATAAAAGCTATATATATATAATATTATATTTAGTAAAGAGATATTAAAGGTTTAGCTTTAGTAAAGGAAATAACTAAGAAAAGTAGAATCTAGCTCCTGATATTAAGGAAATTATTAAGCTAAATAAACTTTAATATACAATATTAAAATACTATTAAGCTTAATATTGATAATTTGATAAATTTTAATTTAAGTCCTAAATTAATAAATTAATCGAATTCGAGATTAGATAACTAAATCAAGTAGTATTTCTAAGTATAAATACTAGTATCCTTGATAAATTCCAGGCTAATATCGATTCTAGATTTAATATCTAATAATAGTAGAAGGTTAAGATAATATATATTAAGCTTATCTTTTAGTTTAAAGTAAATTTTAGTAAGTAGGTAGTAGTTGATAAAGAGATATTCAAGAGTCTTCTTTTTATTATATTTATATTTATTATTGCTAGTAAAGCCTAATCAGTATATATAAGCTTTAATATAGTTATACTCTAACTTTAACTAATAAAAGGTATTAGCTGTAATTTACTTAGTCTTAAAAGGGATTAAGATTCTACTTCAAGAAGCTAATTTGTAGATTAAAATATAATTAATTTTAGAATCTTTATTTTATTTTAACTTTATAGTTTATATTAATACTAATTCTTATTCCTAGATCTTAATACTTTTAATATTAGTACTATATATTCAACTTAGAATCTTATAATATCGAAAAAACGTGTATAGTCATCGAAAATCATCGGATTAATCACGAATATAATATATAACTTTTCTACAGATCGAATAAACTAGGCCACCTAACTATACGACTATCCGCTATCGAGATATCGTTGTCGCTATCGATTTCGTCGATTTTTACTCTATATTTTCGAAATTTTTACTTAAAAACTTTAAAAATTATAAAAACATTGAAAAATCATCAAATATAATAAAAATATATTAAAAGAAGGTTAATAACTAGCTAAATAAGCTTCTATAAACTAAACTAGCTTATTTATATCTTAATATAACTCCCTTTTTCTAAATTATCATTATTGCTACTACTTCCAACTTTTCTAGATATCTAATACTAAGAATAATATTAAGTCTAAATCGTAGATTTAGAATATTATTAAGATAATATTAAGAGATTAGATATAATACTCTTATTCTTTGTAAACTTAGAATACTTTTCCTAATACAAATACACCTCTTTAGAGATAAAATATTAACTTCCTAATAAAAGGACTTTCAACTTTAACTAACTAGCTTAATAGCTAGGATATTACTCTAACTAGCTTTTATCTAACTACTTCCTTAGTAGCTATAGCTATTAGGTCTAGCCCGCTTATTAATACTATTATTATAGATATTACTACTTTACTATTACTACTTATTACTTACTACTTCAACTCTAATTTAGATATATCTAGCTTTTCAAATATACTAAACTTAGATCTTCTTAATAGATTTATTCTAAATATAACTATTAGCTCTAGTACAATTCCTTTCCACTTTCCTAAATAAACTAATCTTTTTTTACTAAAACTTTGGAATAACAAAAATCCGAAAACTAACTTTTCTACTACTTTTACAAATAACCTAATAGACTAACTTATTATTAAAGTTCGCAACTTTATTCTTAAAATAGTATCTATAATTATCTTCTAAGAAAAGTAGATATTACTATTAGATTTATTATAAGTCTTTAGAAACTATATCGAAAAAGGTATAGTTAGAAAAATTATTAATATACTAGCTTTATAAGTTAATAACTTAGAATATACTACCTAGAAGATTAAAGTTCAAGCTAAGCCTAAAGCCTAGAAACCTTTAACCTAATTCCTAGTAACCTAGCTTTTAGTAACCCTAGTACTCCTAGTAACCTTCTTATAAAAAGTAATAAAAATTACTTAAAATCTAGCTTAAGCCTCTTTTACTAATATTATTACTAATATAAATACTATTAATAAATAGAAAATAATAGAATCTAAAACTAAGCTTAAATAAATTAAAGCTAAAACAACTAATTATCTAATTTTAATCTATAATACTCTAACTCCTTTCTTTACTCTCTTAATCTAAAACTCTATTAATAAGGCTTTTAAAACTAAGAATATTAAAAGCCTAGTAGTCTCAACTATTACTAGTACTATTAATAAGAAGAACTTAGTATTAATAACTACTTCCCTTTATATAACCGATTTCTTAATTAAAAAGCTTGATATTTAGAAAAATCTTTTTAATTTTAAAAGTATCTAAAAGAATAAACCTTAGTTTAAAATAGTATTATATAAGATCCTTATAACTAACTTTAATACTCTTAAAGGTATAAAGCTAGTATTAAACAAAATAAAGACTTTTAATAATTCTTTAAATCTTAAACTAATTAAAACCCTTTATTAACTCTTATTAGAAGCTAACTAAATAGCTAAAAGAGTCGGTTTAATAGTAATCTCTTTTAAGATTATTAAGGAAGTCGAAAAGTATATTAGGAACTAAGTATATATTATTGGAATCTTAATCAGAGCTAAGAAGCTACTAAATATAACTAAATCAACTTAATATACTAAGTATTAAGAATTTAGGTATATAACTCAATTTTACAAATACTAAGTTAAATATAGACTATATACAAAGCTATATATAATCTTATAATATACTTATAATATCTATAATATCTATAAGAAAGTTTATTTATATTTAGCTCTAAAGTATACTAATTACTTTTAATTCTATACTAGTAATAGTAAATTCTACGAAGTATATAAAGTGATAAAAAGAGTTACTATTAGCTTATAAATAACTAGGATATCTAGATTTTATAAGTAAATCTTAATAAAAGTTTATCAAAGACTAAATTAGCTCTTGAGCTAGCTATTAAGTTAAAAATTAACTTATTAATTATCTAAAAGCTATAGATTATAGCTAAGGACTTAAACTAGCTAAATAGTCGATTTATAGCTTATACTAGCTTTAATCAACTACTAGTACTATACTAGGACTTCAAACTAAGAACTTTTATCTACACTTCAAAAGTTCTTGCTATTAGTATAATACTAGTACCTAATAATACAGATTCAGACTTATTAGTAATATAACTAAGTGAAAGAATTAATATACTTGAAATAGTTAATATTTATAATGAAACTAGCTAAGTTGAAAGCGAATTAAGTAGAATAGTCGAAAGAAGTTTATTTTTTAAAGCTATTTTAACTAATTTGCTTATTTTAAAAGATTTTAATATATATTATTTTTAGTAAGACTTAGAGTTAACTAATACTTAAAAAAAGTCTTAATTAGTCAACTAGATCGAAGAGAATAATCTTGATTTACTTAATAACTCTAAAGTTAAAACCTTTTTTAAAGAAGTTAACTTATTAGTTTTAGATCTAATATTTATTATTTAAAGAGTAGTAAGGTATATTAATAATTAATAAATATTAAAAGATTTAAAATTAGATTATCTACTAATTTTTTTTATAATTAAAAATCTAAAGTTAAATCAAGATTATTCTAATCCTTTTTAAATCTTTAATACTAAGAAAGCTAATTAGAATCTCTTTAAAACTAATCTTATTAATTTAGCTAAAAAGAGCCTAGTTCTAAATTAAGAATTTTTAGAGTTTACTAGAACTAGCTTAAATCTTGAAATATTGAATATCAAGTTTTTAAAAGCTATTAGTATAGAACTAATATAGATAATTAGACTAATATTGAATATTGCGATTTCGAAAATCAAGCCTAAATTAAAAACTAAGCTCTAGTAGACTTTTAAGCTTAAATCCCTTCGAAAATTAATACTAAAAGCTCAAAGACTAAATAATCAAAATCAAAGTTAAGAAGCTTATTAACTAACTTAGAATTAATATTTCTTAGCTATTAAATATACTAAAAGAAATTATTAGAATACTTTTTTAGAGACTAAAAACTCGAAGTTAATTTTTAAAGTATTTAGTTATACTAAAAGCTATTAAAGTTAGAATTTACTCTCGATTTCCAACTAATCAACTTTCGAAGAAAAAGTAAAGATATTAAAATCTACTTTGTTTCTTTAACTCCTAATATCGACTAGTTCTTCCTAGAATACTTATAAAGTCGATTCTTAGCTAGAGTTAGTAATTAGTAAGCTTAAGAAAGCTTGTTTAGTAAAAATCAAAGGAAAAACCCTTGGACTAGATAGAATTAGCTAGGAAATTATTAATAAAGCTTATATAGCTATTTCTAGTTTATTTTATAAAGTTTATAGCCTACTTATCAATATTAGCTATTATCTTACTTACTAATACTAAGTAACTAGTACAATACTCAAAAAAGCTAAAAAGCTAAACTACTTGATTTTGAAAGTTTATAAAGTAATCTTACTACTTAACTGTCTAGGAAAAGTTAGTAAAAGGATATTAGCTAAAAGATTAGACTATTTAATTAAGACTACTAGCCTTCTTTATAGCTTTCAAATTAGAAATAGACTTAAAAAGTCTATAATCGATACTAGACTTTTACTAGTAATTAAAATCGAAGAAAATTATATAGCTAATCTTAAAATATCGATCTTATTTCTTGATATTAAAAAGGCTTTTGATTATATATTTAAGAATCGATTATTAGCTATTTTAAAAGAGTTTAAACTTCCAATTAGTTTAATAATTTAGGTTAACTCCTTCTTAGAAGCTAGATAGTTAAGATTAGCTTTTGATAATCAAATTAAGCTTTTTTGTCCTATTAATATTAAGATTCTCTAAAATAGTCTAATTAGTCCGATTTTATTTTTAATTTATATTTAAAATCTCTTTCCGACAATTAACTACTTAATCTAGTCTTATATAAATAATATTATACTAGTAGCTAGCTCTATTAGTTTTAAAAAGAATTATTAAATACTAGAAAGAAAAGTTAATAAGCTATATTCCTTTAGAACAACGAATAGTATTGATTTTAACTTCAAAAAAACCGAGTTAATATATTTCTTTATAAATAACTTAGTAGTTTATTCGGTTAAATTACTGAATTAGTAAGTAATATATCCCTCTAAGTTAATAAGATAACTTAGGATTTAGTTCGATAATACTTTTAAATTTAAAAGTTATATTATTATCCGAGTTAGTTAAGCTAAATCAATATTTCTTCGAGCTAATCGACTAGTTAATATTTAGATCGACTTATCCCTTTATACTATATATCAACTATATATTACTTATATTACTAATATCTTAGACTATAAATCCTTGATTTAGTATAAAGAATAAACTAGTTTTAAAACCTAACTTTGATTACTTTAAAATTTAGCTTTCTAGAAAATACTAAATATTTTTAAAACTAGTCTTATTCCGATTATAGATACCGAAGTTATACTAATACCCCTCGATATCTGTTTTACTAGTACTACTTGTTAATACACCTTCTAGTCCCTCAAATTCTCAAAAGACTACTTAATTTATAAATTACTTTGGGAAGGTTACTAGGAGCTATTAGATTACTAAAAGCTACTAGGTTACTAGAAGCTAGATTACTAAAAGCTATAAGGTTACTAAGAGTTATAGAGTTATTAGAAACTATAAAGTTACTAAGAGTTTATTCCTAGTTCTAGTCTTTTATACTTTCTAAGAACTAAATAAAAGCTAGAACCGAAGTTAGGACCAAAGCTAGCGCCAAAGCTAGTATAAATAGACTAGATTAAATAATCAATATACTCGTTAGTCAACCTAAATAAGCTTGAAAAGATTTATCTATTTAAATTCCTCTTTTAGATACTTCTAAGCTTTTTTTCAATCCGAATTAGTTAATTTTCGAAGGAGAACAAAGCTAAAGATTACTAAGAGTTAGTATTTATACTAGTATTAAATTAACTTTCCTTTTATATAAACAGATCTTAATTACGAACTAGAACTAGAATAGAAGTTGAACTAACTCTTTTAGATTTAAACTAAGAGCTAATCTAAGTATATAAGTAGAATATCGGCTTAAATCAGCTAGTATATAATAGCGAGCTAGAAAGGGTTATTTAAATAGTTGAATTAGCTAACTAGCTAGTCTAAATAGAATAAGAATATATAATCTATAATAATAACTAAGTTAGATTATAAAGGTTAAACTCGCTTAATAATAATCTAAAGTAAGAACAGCTTATAAAAGTATATAATATTAATAGCTAAATAATCAATAAAGATACTAGTATCAAACTAGCCTAAGTCCCAGAATATTGCAATATAGAAGATAATGAAATAGTAGACAAACTAGTAAAAAAAGTAACTAGCTTAAATTTAGATTTTCAATTAATAAACTTCACTTATCTTAGTACTAGTATCAAGTGTATTAAGATTTAAGAATAGGAATTAACTTTAGTATAAGCTACGAAGTCTAGATAAAATAAAGATCTTAAAACTAATTATACTTTAATCTATAAATTAGCTCTCTAAAGTAGAATCTTGATTCCCCTTAAGACTAAGCAAATTATAGTTAGTACCTTTTATCAGCTAAAGCTAGGGTATAACTATATTAAAGCTTATATATACCGATTAGGCTTTACTAGCAATAATAAATATAAATATAGTAAAAAGAAGACTTTCGAATATCTCTTTATTAACTACTGTCTACTTGTTAAAGCCCGTTTTAAACTAAAAGACAAGCTTAATATATACTACCTTAGCCTCTTACTATTATTGAATACTAAGCTTAGAATCGATACTAACTTAGAATTTATCAAGGATACTAGTATTTATACTTGGAAATACTATCTAACCTAGTTAGCTAATCTCGAATTCAATTAATTTATTAATTTAGGACTTAAATTAGAATTTATCAAATTATCAATATTAAACTTAATATCACTTTAATATCGTATATTAAAGCCTATTTAGCTTAATAATTTCCTTAATATTAGGAGTTGAATTCTACTTTTCTTATTTATTTCCTTTACTAGGGCTAAACCCTTAATATCCCTTTATTAAATATAATATTATATATATATAGCCCTTATATACACCTAGCTACTAGCAGTATAACTGCTAGCCGTCCTACTATAGTCTCAGACTTATATAGGATATTAAAATGAATAAAAAAAAAAAAAAAAAATATTAGTACTAAGATAAATAAAACTTATCGATTAAAAATCTAGTTCTAAGCTAGTTACTTCTTTTACTAATTTGTTTATTATTTCGTTACTTTCTATATCGTAATATCCTAAGACCTAAACTAGCTTAATACTAATATCTTTATTAACTATTTAGCTACTAATATTATATACTCTTATTAGCTATTCCTACTTTAGATTATTATTAAGCGAGTTTAGCTTATATAGTCTAACTTAGTTATTATTATAAATAATATATTCTTATTCTTTTTAAGTTAGCTAGTTAGTTAATTTGATTATCTAAATAACTCTTTCTAACTCGCTATTATATACTAGCTAATTTAAGCTAATATTCTACTTATATATTTAGATTAGCTTTTAGTTTAAGTTTAAAAGAGTTAGTTTAACTTCTATTCTAATTTTAATTTATAATTAAGATTTATTTATATAAAAGAAAAGTTAATTTAATATTAATATAAATATTAACTTCTAATAATCTTTAACTTTATTCTCTTTTAAAAATTAACTAATTCGAATTAAAAATAAACTTAGAAGAGTTTAAAAGAGGAATTTAAATAAATAAATCTTTTCGAGTCTATTTAAATTAATTAATAAGTATATTAATTATCTAATTTAGTCTATTTATACTAGCTTTAATATTAACTTTAGTTTTAATTTCAATTCTAATTTCTATTTAATCTTTAAAAAGTATAAAAAGTTAGAATTAGAAATAAACTTTTAATAACTTTATAACTTCTAGTAACTTTATAACTTTTAATAACTTTATAACTTTTAATAACTTTATAACTTTTAATAACTTAATAACTTTCAATAATCTAATAACTTTTAATAACTTTTTTAAAGTAATTTATAAATTAAATAGTCTTTTAAAAGTTTAAAAGATTAGAAAATATATTAATAAATAATACTAGTAAGATAGATATTAAAAAGTATTAATATAGTTTTAATATTTATAACTAGAATAAAACTAGTTTTAAAAATATTTAGTATTTTCTAGAAAGTTAAATTTTAAAATAATCGAAGTTAAACTTTGAAGTTAACTTGTCTTTTATATTAAATCGAAGAGTTATAGTCTAAGATACTAGTAATATAAACGATATATAGTTAGTATATTATATAAGAGGATAAGCTAATCTAAGTATTAACTAGTCGATTAACTCGAAGAAATAATAATTTAGTTTAACTAACTTAGATAGTAATATAACTTTTAAATTTAAAAGTATTATCGAACTAAATCCTAAACTATTTTACTAACTTAGAAAGATATATTACTTACTAATTCGATAATTTAACTAAATAGACTACTAAGTCTTCTACAAAGAAGTATATTAACTTAGTTTTCTCGAAATTAAAATCGATATTATTTGCTATTTCAAGGGAATATAGCTTATTAGCTTCTCTTTCTAGAATTTAATAATTCTTTTTAAAACTAGTAGAGCTAGCTACTAATATAATATTATTTATATAAAACTAGATTAAATAGCTAATCGTTGGAAAAAGATCTCGAATATAAATTAAGAATAAAATTAAACTAATTAGACTATTTTAAGGAATCTTAGTATTAATAGAATAAAAAAGTTTAATTTAATTATCGAAAGCTAGTCTTAATTATTTAGCTTCTAAGAAGAAGCTGATCTAAGCTATTAAACTAATTAGAAGTTTAAACTCTTTTAAAATAGTTAATAATCGATTCTTAGATATATAATTAAAAGCTTTTTTAATATCAAGAAATAATACTAATATTTTAAGATTAACTATATAATTTTCTTTGATTTTAATCGTTAGTAAAAGCTTAGTATCGATTATAAACTTTTTAAGTCTATTTCCAATTTAAAAGCTATAAAAGAGGTTAGTAGTCTTAGCTAAATAGTTTAGTTTTTTAACTAATATCCTTTTACTAACTTTTCTTAGATAGTTAAGTAGTAAGATTACCTTATAAACTTTCGAAATTAAGTAATTTAGCTTTTTAGCTTTTTTAAATATCGTGTTAATTACTTAGTACTAGTAAGTAGAATAGTAACTAGTATTAATAAGTAGGTTATAAACTTTATAAAATAAGCTAGAAATAGTTATATAAACTTTATTAATAATTTTCTAGTTAATTCTATTTAGTCTAAAGGTTTTTCCTTTGATTTTCATCGAATAAACTTTTTTAAACTTATTAATTACTAGTTCTAGTTAAGAGTCAACTTTATAAGTATCCTAGATAGGACTAGTTGATATTAAAGGCTAAAGGAATAAGGTAGATTTTAATATACTTACTTTTTCTTCGAAAGTTGATTAGTTGGAAATCGAAGATAAATTCTAACTTTAGAAGCTTTTAGTATAATTAAATACTTTAAAAATTAACTTCGAGTTTTTAGTCTTTAAAAAGATATTCTAGTAACTTCTTTTAGTATATTTAATAGCTGAAAAGTATTGATTCTAAACTAATAGATAAGCTTTTTAACTTTGATTTAGTTTTTAAACTTTTAATATTAATTTTCGAAGGGATTTAAACTTAAAGGTCTACTAGGGCTTAGCTCTTAATTTAAGCTTTATTTTCAGAATTACTATATTCGATATTAACTTGATTATTTATACTAGTTCTATACTAATAGCTTCTAAAAACTCGATATATAATATTTCAAGATTTAAGCTAGTTCTAGTAAACTCTAAGGATTCTTAACTTAGAACTAAGCTCTTTTAAGCTAAATCAATCAGACTAGTTTTAAAGAGATTTTAATTAGTCTTCTTAGTATTAAAGATTTAAAGAGAATTAGAATAGTCTTGATTTAACTTTAAATTCTTAATTATAAAAAAGATTAGTAAGTAATCTAATCTTAAATCTTTTAGTATTTACTAGTTATTAATATACTTTACTATTTTTTAAGTAATAAATATTAGATCTAAAACTAATAAGTTAACTCCTTTAAAGAAGGTTTTAACTTTAAAGTAATTAAGTAAATTAAAACTATTCTCTTTAATCTAGTTAACTAATTAAGACTTTTTTTGAATATTAGTTAACTTTAAATTCTACTAAGAATAGTATATATTAAAATCTCTTAAAATAAACGAATTAGTCGAAATAGCTTTAAGAAATAAATTTCTTTCGATTATTTTATTTGATTTACTTTTAACTTAGCTAGTTTCGTTATAAATATTGATTATTTTAAATATATTAATTCCTTTATTTAGTTGTATTACTAATAAGTTTGAATCTATATTATCAAGTATTAGTATTATATTAGTAGTAAGAACTTTTAAAGTATAAATAAATATTTATAGTTTAAAGTCCTAGTATAGTACTAGTAGTTAGTTAAAGTTAGTATAAACTATAGATTAACTATTTAGTTAGTTTAAGTTCTCGGCTATAATCTATAGTTCTTGGATAATTAATAAATCAATTTTTAACTTAATAGCTAATTTAAGAACTGATTTAATCTCTAGTAAACTTTTATTAAGATTTATTTATAATATCTAGATATCTTAACTATTTATAAATTAATAATAACTCTTTTTATTACTTTATATACTTTGTACAATTTACTATTACTAGTATAAGATTGAGAATAATTAGTATACTTTAAAGCTAAATATAAATAAGTTTTCTTACAGATATTGTAAATATTATAAATATATTATAAGGTTATATATAACTTTATATATAGTCTATATTTAATTTAGTATTTATAAAATTGAGTTATATACTTAAATCCTTAATACTTAGTATATTATATTAATTTAGTTATACTTAGTAGCTTTTTAACTCTAATTGAAATTCTAGTAATATAAACTCGATTCCTAATATACTTTTCGACTTCTTTAATAGTCTTAAAAGAGATTATTACTAAACTAGCTCTTTTAGCTACTTAATTAACTTCTAATAAAAGTTAATAAAAAGTTTTAATTAGTTTAAAATTTAAAGAGTTATTAAAAATCTTTATTTCGTTTAGTATTAGCTCTATATCTTTAGAAGTATTAAAGTTAGTTATAGAGATTTTATATAATATTACTTTAAATTAAAGTTTATTCTTTTAGATACTTTTAAAATTAAGAAGATTTTTCTAAATATTAAGTTTTTCAATTAAGAAATTAGTTATATAAAAGGAGATAGTTATTAATATTAAATTCTTTTTATTAGTAATACTAGTAATAACCGAGATAATAAAGTTTTTAATACTCTTAGCTTTAAAAGCTTTATTAATAGTATTTCGAATTAAAAGAGTAGAAAAGAGAGCTAAAGTATCTTAGATCAAAATTAATCGATTAGCTATTTTAACTTTAACTTATTTAAACTTAACTTTAAATTCTATAATTTTCTATTTATTAGTAGTACCTATATTAGTAGTAATACTAGTAAAAGAGATTTAAACTAGATTTTAAATAATTTTCGTAACTTTTTATAAAAGAGTTATTAAGAATTAAATTACTAGAAGTTAAGTTACTAGAAGTTAGATTACTAAGAGTTAAGTTAAAGGCTTTTAGGCTTTAAGCTTAGTTTAGACTTCGATCTTCTAAATAGTATATTCTAGGTTATTTACTTAAGAGACTAGTATATTAGTTATTTTTCTAACTATACTCTTTTCGATATAGTCTCTAAAGATCTATATTAAATCTAAAAGTAGTATCTATCTTTCTTGAAAGATAATTATAAATATAACTTTGAGAATTAAATTATAAACTTTAATAATAAGTTAATCTATTAGATTATTTATAATAGTTATTTAAATATTAGTTTTAAATACTTTAATTAGTTTAGTAGATATAAAAGGGTTTATTTATTTAAAAAAATAATAAATTATATTACTAATAGTTATATTAGGAGTAGATCTAGCTAGTAAGTCAGAGTTTAAAATCTCCAAAAATCTAATAAGATTAATATTAGTATTAAAATAGTAAGGAAGAAGTAAAGAAGATATATTAATATTTATTTTCGTATTAGTATTAACTAGAAGGCTAAATCTAATAAATATAATATTAGTTGAAAAGCTAGAAAGAGAAGTAGTTAAGTAGATTTCAAAGTTAAAGCTCTATTAGTTAGTTAGAGTTTTAAACTCTATATTATTATAGTCTTAAAATATATCTTAACTATTACTACCTAAAGTAGATATCTTGATATAATAGTATTAACTAGTAATAATAGTATAGTAATCTTATAGTTTAGTATTAGTAGTATAATAGAAAGTATATTTAATATTACTTAATATTATCAAATTAAACTAGTTTAGCTTAATATTATTTTTAATATTAATAGAGTAAATAATTGAAATTATAATATATCCTATTTGGATTTTAACTATAATAGTAGTATCTTAATAACAAGAGGATATATTAATAAGCGAGTAGCTTTATTGAGTCTGTAGAAGTATATTAAGTTAGAGTAAGTCTTTTTTATTTATTTTTTTAATAATTTTTAATAATTTTCTAATATTTTTATATTTTTAGATTTTAAGTGAAAATTTAACAATATAGAGTAAATATCGCGATTTTCAGTAACAATAATAATATCTCGATAATACTAGATTATATAATAAAGTTAATTACTTTATTTGATTCGCCAGACTATAATTAATAAGAATATTAAAAGATCAGATCGATTTAGATAACTATATAGATTTTTTCGATAATTTTTTATTCCTTAATATTATCGAATTATCTTGTATTAATAGTATTAGTAATAGTCGAGATTACTAAGTTTTTAATATTCTTAATTTTAAAAGTTTTATTAATAGTATTTTAAATTAAAAAAGTAAAGAAAGGAGTTAAAGTATTATAAATTAAAATTAGTTAATTAATTATTTTAGCTTTAACTTATTTAGATTTAACTTTAGATTCTATAATTTTCTATTTATTAATAGTATTTATACTAGTAGTAATATTAGTGAAAAAAGTTTAAACTAGATTTTAAGTAATTTTTATTATTTTTTATAAAAAGGTTACTAGGAATATTAAAGTTATTAAAAGCTAAGTTATTAGAAGCTAAGTTATTAGAAACTAAGTTAAAAGCTTCTAAGTTTTAAACTTAATTTAAATTTCAATCTTCTAAATAATATATTCTAAGTTATTTATTTAGAAAGTTAATATATTAATTATTTTTTTAATTATACTCTTTTTAATATAGTCTTTAAAGATTTATATTAAGTTTAAAAGTAATATTTGTTTTTCTCGAAAGATAGTTATAAATATTACTTTAAAGATTAAGTTATAAACTTTAATAATAAGTTAGTTTATTAAGTTATTTATAATAGTTACTTAAGAATTAATTTAAATATTAACTTTAAATATTTTAATTAGTTTAGTAAATATAAAAGGGTTTATTTATTTAAAAAAGTAGTAAGTTATATTACTAATAGTTATATTAAAAGTAAGTCTAACTAATAAATCAGAGTTTAAAATCTTCGAAAATCTAGTAAAGTTGATATTAGTATTAAAGTAGTAAAGAAGAAGTAAAGAAGATATATTAATATCTATTTCTATATTAATATTAATTAGAGAGCTAGATTTAATAAATATAATATTAATCGAAAAGCTGGAAAAGAAAGTAATTAAATAGGTTTCGGAGTTAAGATCTTATTAGTTAATTAAAGTTTTAGACTTTATATTATAGTCTTAAAATATATTCTAGTTATTATTATCTAAAGTAGATATCTTGATATAATAGTATTAATTAGTAATTATAATAATATAATTTTATAGTCTAGTATTAATAGTATTATAAAAGGAATATTTAATATTTCTTAATATTATTAAATTAAGCTTATTTAACTTAATATTATCTTTAATATTATCTTTAATATTAATAGAATAGATATAAGAATAGTTAATTATAATTAGTAAATTATTAACTATTGAAAAAAACTTGTATAATTATCTAAATCGATCTAATCTTTTAATATTCTTATTAATTATAGCTCAGCGGATTAAATAAAGTAATCAGTTTTATTATACAACTTAATATTATCAAGATATTATCGTTGTTACCGAAAATCGCGATATTTACTTTATATTATCGAATTTTTATTTAAAACTCAAAAATATAAAAATATTAGAAAATCATTAAAAATTATTAAAAAAATAAATAAAAAAAGATTTACTTCGACTTAATATACTTCTATAAACTTAATAAAGTTATTTACTTATTAATATACCTCTTTGTAATTAAGATATTATTGTTATAGCTAAAATCTAAATAGAATATATTATAATTTCAATTATTTACTTTATTAATATTAAAGATAATATTAAGTTAAAATAGTTTAATTCGATAATATTAAATAATATTAAATATACTTTTTACTATACTACTAATATTAGATTATAAGATTATTATACTATTATTACTAGTTAATACTACTAATAATAGAATATCTACTTTAAGTAATAATAGTTAAAATATATTTTAAAATTATAATAATACAGAATCTAAAACTCTAACTAACTAATAAGGCTTTAGCTCCGAAACTTATTTGATTACTCTCTTTTCTAGCTTTTTGACTAATATTATATTTATTAGATTTAGCCTTCTAATTAATATTAATATAGAAATAAATATTAATATATCTTCTTTATTTCCTTTCTATTACTTTAATACTAATATCAACTTTATTAGATTCTTAAAGATTTTAAACTCTAACTTACTAGCTAGACTTATTTTTAATATAATTACTAGTAATATTATTTACTATTTTCTTAAATAAATAAACTTTTTTATACTTACTAAATTAGTTAAAGTATTTAAAACTAATATTTAGATAATTATTATAAATAATCTAGTAAATTAATTAATTACTAAAGCTTATAATTTAATCTTTAAAGTAATATTTATAACTATCTTTTAAGAAAGATAAATATTATTTTTAAATTTAATATAAGTCTTTAAAGACTATACTAAAAAGAGTATAATTAGAAAAATAACTAATATACTAACTTCCTAAATAAACAATCTAGAATATATTACTTAGAAGATTAAAACTTAAACTAAGTTTAAAGCTTAGAAGCTTTTAATCTAACTTTTAGTAATTTAACTTTTAGTAATTTAACTTCTAATAACTTTAGTATTTCTAATAACTCTCTTATAAAAAGTAACGAAAATTATTTAAAATCTAGCTTAAACCTCTTTTACTAGTATTACTATTAATATAAGTATTATTAATAAATAGAAAACTATAAAATCTAAAGTTAAATTTAAATAAGTTAAAGTAAAAACAACTAATCAATTAATTTTAATTTATAATATCTTAACTTTTTTCTTTACTCTCTTAATCTAAAATATTATTAATAAGGTTTTTAAAGTTAAAAGTATTAAAAGTTTTATAATCTTAATTATTATTAATACTACTAATAAAAAGAATTTAATATTAATAACTATTTCTCTTTATATAACTAACTTCTTAATTAAGAAACTTAATATTTAGAAAAATCTTCTTAATTTTAAAAGTATCTAAAAAGATAAATTTTAATTTAAAGTAGTATTATATAGAATCTTTATAATTAACTTTAATACTTTTAAAAGTATAGAATTAGTATTAAATAAAATAAAGATTTTTAATAACTTTTTAAATTTTAAACTAATTGAAACTTTTTATTAACTTTTATTAGAAGTTAACTAAGTAGTTAAAAGAGTTAGTTTAATAGTAATCTTTTTTAAAATTATTAAGGAAGTTGAAAAGTATATTAAAAACTAAATTTATATTATTAGAATCTTAATTAGAGTTAAAAAGCTATTAAGTATAGCTAAATCGATATAATATATTAAGTATTAAGGATTTGGATATATAACTTAATTTTATAAATACTAAGTTAAATATAGATTATATATAAAACTATATATAACTTTATAATATATTTATAATATCTATAATATCTATAAGAAAATTTATTTATATTTAGTTCTAAAATATACTAATTACTTTTAATTTTATATTAGTAATAGTAAATTCTATAAAGTATATAAAATAATAAAAAGAGTTATTATTAGTTTATAAATAGTTAGAATATCTAAATATTATAAATAAATTTTAATAAAAGTTTATTAAAAATTAAATTAGCTTTTAAATTAACTATTAAATTAAAAATTAATTTATTAATTATCTAAAAACTATAAATTATAATTAAGAATTTAAACTAATTAAATAGTTAATTTATAATTTATATTAACTTTAATTAATTATTAGTATTATATTAAGACTTTAAATTATAAACTTTTATTTATATTTTAAAAGTTCTTATTACTAATATAATATTAATATTTAATAATATAGATTCAAACTTATTAATAATATAATTAAATAAAGAAATTAATATACTTGAAATAGTTAATATTTATAATAAAACTAATTAAGTTAAAAGCGAATTAAATAAAATAGTTAAAAGAAGTTTATTTTTAAAGTTATTTTAACTAATTTATTTATTTTAAAAGATTTTAATATATATTATCCTTAGTAGAATCTAGAGTTAATTAATATTTAAAAAAGGTTTTAATTAGTTAATTAGATTAAAGAGAATAGTCTTGATTTATTTAATAACTTTAAAATTAAAATCTTCTTTAAAAGAGTTAGTTTATTAGTTTTAAATTTAATATTTATTACTTAAAGAGTAGTAAAGTATATTAATAACTAGTAAATACTAGAAGATTTAGAATTAGATCACTTATTAATTTTTTTTATAATTAAAAATCTAAAGTTAAATTAAGACTATTTTAATCTCTTTTAAATCTTTAATATTAAGAAGGCTAATTAGAATCTCTTTAAAACTAGTTTTATTAATTTAGCTTAAAAGAGCTTAGTTCTAAGTCAAAAACTCTTAAAGTTTATTAAAACTAATTTAAATCTTAAAATATTAAATATTAAATTTTTAAAAGCTATTAATATAGAATTAGTATAGATAATTAAGTTAATATCGAATATAATAATTTTAAAAATTAAACTTAAACTAAAAGCTAAGCTCTAATAAACTCTTAAGTTTAAATCTCTTTGAAAATTAATATTAAAAACTTAAAGATTAAATAATTAAAGTTAAAGTTAAGAAGTTTATTAACTAGTTTAGAATTAATATTTCTTAACTATTAAATATATTAAAAAGAGTTACTAGAATACTTTTTTAGAAATTAAAAACTTGAAGTTAATTTTTAAAATATTTAATTATACTAAAAGTTATTAAAATCGAAATTTACTTTCGATTTCTAACTAATTAATTTTTAAAGAAAAAGTAAAGATATTAAAATTTACTTTATTTTTCTAACTTCTAATATCGACTAATTCTTTTTAAAATATTTATAAAGTTGATCTTTAATTAGAACTAGTAATTAGTAAGTTTAAGAGAGTTTATTTAATAAAAATTAAAAGAAAAACTCTTAGTTTAGATAGAATTAGTTAAGAAATTATTAATAAAACTTATTTAACTATTTCTAGCTTATTTTTCAAAGTTTATAACTTATTTATTAATATTAGCTATTATTTTATTTACTAATATTAAGTAACTAATATAATATTTAAAAAAGCTAAAAGGCTAAACTATTTAATTTTAAAAGTTTATAAAGTAATTTTATTATTAAACTACTTTAGAAAAGTTAGTAAAAAGATATTAATTAAGAAATTAAATTATTTAACTAAGACTATTAGTCTTTTATATAACTTTTAAATTAGAAGTAGATTTAAAAAGTCTATAATCGATACTAAACTTTTATTAATAATTAAAATCAAAGAAAATTATATAACTAATCTTAAAATATTAATCTTATTTCTTAATATTAAAAAGGCTTTTAATTATATATCTAAGAATTGATTATTAGTTATTTTAAAAGAGTTTAAACTTCTAATTAGCTTAATAGTTTAGATTAACTTCTTTTTAAAAGTTAGATAACTAAGATTAGTTTTTAATAATTAAATTAAGTTTTTTCGTTCTATTAATACTAGGATTCTTTAAAGTAGCTTAATTAGTTTAATTTTATTCTTAATTTATATTCAAGATCTTTTTTCAATAATTAGCTATTTAATCTAGTTCTATATAAATAATATTATATTAGTAACTAGCTTTACTAATCTTAAAAAGAATTATTAAATATTAGAAAGAAAAGCTAATAAATTATATTCCTTTGAAATAGCGAATAATATTGACTTTAACTTTAATAAAACTAAGTTAATATACTTCTTTATAAATAACTTAGTAGTCTATTTAATTAAATTACTAAATTAATAAGTAATATATCTCTTTAAACTAATAAGATAATTTAGAATTTAGTTCGATAATATTCTTAAATTTAAAAGTTATATTATTATCTAAATTAGTTAAGTTAAATTATTACTTCTTTAAGTTAATCGACTAGCTAATATTTAGATTAGCTTATCCTCTTATATAATATACTAGCTATATATTACTTATATTACTAGTATCTTAGACTATAGTTTCTTGATTTAATATAAAGAATAAACTAACTTTAAAGTTTAATTTCGATTACTTTAAAATTTAACTTTCTAAAAAATACTAAATATTTTTAAAACTAGTTTTATTCTAATTATAAATACTAAAGCTATACTAGTACCTCTCGATATCTGTTTTACTAATATTATTTATTAATATACTTTCTAGTCTCTTAAACTTTTAAAAGACTATTTAATTTATAAATTACTTTAGAAAGGTTATTAGAAGTTATTAGATTATTAAGAGCTATTAGGTTATTAAGAGTTAAGTTATTAGAAGTTGTAAGGTTATTAGAAGCTATAGAGTTATTAAGAGTTATAGAGTTATTAAAAGTTTATTTCTAGTTCTAACCTCTTATACTTTCTAAAAACTAGATAGAAGCTAGGACTAAAGTTAAAACCAAAGCTAGTATTAAAGTTAGTATAAATAGATTAGATTAAATAATCAATATACTTGCTAGTTAATTTAAATAGGTTTGAAAAGATTTATCTATTTAAATTCCCCTTTTAAATACTTTTAAATTTATTTTTAATTTGAATTAGTTAATTTTCGAAGGAGGATAAAGTTAAAGATTATCAGAAGCTAGTATCTATATTAATACTAAATTAGCTCTTCTTTTATATAGATAAATCTTAATTATAAATTAGGATTAAAATAAAGATTAGACTAACTCTTTTAGATTTAAACTAAAAGCTAATCTGAGTATATAAATAAAATATCAATTTAAATTAGCTAGTATATAATAATAAGTTAAAAGAGGTTATTTAAGTAGTTGAATTAACTAACTAACTAGTTTAAAAAAGATAAGAATATATAATTTATAGTAATAATCAAATTAGACTATATAAGCTAAACTTGTTTAATAATAATCTAGAGTAAGAATAGCTAATAAAAGTATATAATATTAATAGCTAAATAGTTAATAAAAGTATTAATATTAAGTTAGTCTAGGTCTTAGAGTATTATAATATAGAAGGTAATAAAATAGTAGATAAGTTAGTAAAAGAGATAACTAGCCTAGAACTAAACTTTTAATCAACTAGTTTCACTTATTTTAATACTAGTATTAAGTATATTAAGATCTAGAAATAGAAATTAGTATTAGTATAAACTACAAAGTTAAAATAAAATAAAAATTTTAAGATTAATTATATCTTAATTTATAAATTAACTTTCTAAAGTAGAATCTCGATCCTCTTTAAAACTAAGCGAGTTATAACTAACGCCTTTTACTAGCTAAAGTTAGAGTATAACTATATTAAAGTTTATATATACTAGTTAAGTTTTACTAGTAATAATAAATATAAATATAGTAAAAAGAAGATAATTGAATATTTCCTTATTAATTACTAACTACTTATTAAAGCCTATTTAAAACTAAAAGATAAACTAGGGCTAGACCCTCAATATCCCTTCACTAAATATAACATTGTATATACGTAG
>JANHAA010000265.1:0-37670 GCA_026225975.1 Clarireedia hainanense | reverse complement strand
TTTTAATTAATTATTTTATAAATAAAAGTAACTTTTATAAGAATAAACTTTTAAAGTAATTGAAAGTAGTATCTTTAATTTAATTATCTATATATTTATAAACTTAGTATTTATTAAAATAAATATATATAACTAATTTATTAAAAACTATATATTTTTATAAAGATAAAAGAATATTAAAATTATTATTAAGTTTATTAATAAGATTAGTAACTTAGAGAAGTTAGATTAAATTAATATTAAATAAAGAGAAGTTATAAATCAGATATATATAAGAAAGTAGATTATAAACTTTATTAGTTTTTTAAATATAAATATATAAAGTTATCAAGTTATATTTAAAACTATATTACTTAAATATCTTTTTTATAAATAACTTAGTTATTTTATAAAATAATTATTTATTAAAAACTTTTAGTTTAGTAATAAACTTTAATTACTTTATAAAGATAATTAATTAATCTTTTATAGATTATATTTATTAAAGTTATATTAAAAGGAAAGTAGTTGTAATATTAAAAATAATATTAATAAAAATATAAATAGAGATTAATTTAATAATTTAAACTTATTATAATCTTAATTATTTTTATTAAACTTTAGTTTATATTTATAATTCTAAAATCAATTAAATTAATATAATTAGTTTGTTATTTATTAAAAATAAAGTAAAGCTTTAATATTAAAGTTAAAAAAGTAAAAGATTAATTATCTTATCTTTTCTTTTATTTCTCTTTTCTATATTAATATTAGAATTTATAAAAATATTATTAATATATTAAGCTTTTAAGTTATTATTAATATTCTCTAAATCTTCAAAATAATTATATTTTAAAAGATAAATTAGATTAGATATAAAGTTTTAATTTTATTTTAATATCTTAATATTTTTCTTAAATACTTTATATTTAATATCTCAAAAAGAAGATATATTATTAAATAAAATTAGTTTATAGAAGAAGTAAGATTTAAAAGAAATTATAAGAAAAGTAGAAGTAGAAATAAAAATTATAAAAAAGAAGTAAATAAATAAGTAGTAAGAATAAAAGTAATAATAAAAGTAATAATACTTATATTATTATTTAATAGAATAGACTTTCTCTTAATAATTCTAGTAATTTTCTAAGTAAAAAAGATTATAAGTAAAATATTATTTAAAAGATTATTAGTTAATTAAAGAGATTAATATTAAGTTATTAATAATATAATAATATATTATAGGAATTTAATAAAGAATAAAATTATACTATTCTTAGAATTAATAACTATAAAATTAAAAGAGTTAAAAAGTTTTAAAAGCTTATATATATATAGTAGTTATATAAATTATATACTTAAAATATATATATACTAAGTATATTTATAAGTCTACTTTACTATTAAAAGTAATTTTAAAAATCTACTAACTAAGATTAATATAATATATATAAAGATTATTTATATAATAAGTTTAATATATCTAGATTATTATATAATCTATTATTAGTAAGAACTCGAATTAATTATTTTAATAATAGTTAATAAAAAGTTAAAATCTCTTTTATAAATATTAATTATAAATCTTAATCTAACTATCTATTTATAAATAATTAATAATTAAGAGTTTAATCTAAATTCTTAATATTATATTAAACTTTTTTTAGAAAAAGAAAATAAATTATAAACTATAATTAAAAAGTATTATTATAGATAAATTATAATATTAATAGATATATTATAAGTATAACTAAGTTTATTTTTAAATATCAATTATCTTATAATATAGAATAATAATTATTTATTTATGAAAATAATTAATAATAATTAGAATATTATTAAAATTATATTTATCTTTATTAAAACTATAATAATCTATTATAATATATTCTTATATATATAGAGATTAATAAAAAGTAAAGTAATTTTAATATCTTATTATAAAGAATTAAACTTCTATAATAAATATAATAATTATAAATATATATATATACTAAAGTAACTAATTTATATTAATAATATAGTTTAGTAAATAAGAAAGTAATCTTTTTAATACTAAGATATATAGTTAATATAAAATTATATATTTTATAAATAAATAGTATATAAAAGTTTTAAATATTAAGAATAATAAGATAATTATTATATAAAAGAAGATTATTTTTAAAAGTTAAATAAAAATTACTATAAGTAATTTAGACTTTTAAACTTTATAAACTTTTTAAATTATAGTTAGTTTTAAGAAGATAATTAATAAAGAGAATTAAAAATAAAAAAGAGTTAGAAATATTAAATATAATAATATTAGTTAATAGTTTATTAAGAATTCTTAAATTAATCTAACTATTATATAGAAGTTATTATAATTTATTTTACTTCTTTTATTTATTTTATAATAATAGTTTATTAACTTTATAAATTAATATATTTATAAAAGGATTATCTTTCTTTAGATAATATATAATTAAGAAATTATAATCTATAAAGAGTTTAGCTTATTAAGTTTATTATATATTCAAAGATTTAATAGTTATAAAGTATTTTAATACTTTATAATCTATATAAATATAGATTTAATATAAAGTTAATATAAATTTAATTTACTAGTTACTAAATAATTTAATAATTATAAATATTTCTTTATTATATACTTTGTAGTTTAGTTTAATTAATTATATTATTTTTAAGAAGAATATTATAAAAAGTTAATTTTTATTATATTTTTATAAAAGTATATTTATTATAATATTATCTAATATATTTATTTCTAATATATAAAAAAATAAATAATTATAATATTAAAAAAGTAATATACTTATTAATATATATTTAAATATATTGAAAACTAGTTAATAATCTTTATCAAAGTAAAATAGAATATTAACTTTAGTTAAATTAATAAATAGTTTAATTATAATATTAAAATTATAAATAAAATATTTATAAAAATTATAAAATCTAAGAAATAATTATATACTTTTTATTATCAAAGAATAAACTTATTATTATATTATAATAACTTTCTTAAAATCTACTTTTATATTATTAGTCGAGATAATAAATCTTAAATACTTAGTATAAATAATATTAAATTTATATTTCTTAAAATTAGTTTATAATCTAATATCTTAGAAATATTATAAAACTAATTTAATATAAACTTTATATTTAAATATATCTTTAAAATAAATTAAAATATTATTAAAATATATAATACAAAAAATATCTAAATAGTTAAAGAGAATATTATTTATATAATACTAGTATATTATAAAGCTATTAGTTAATTTGAATAATATAACTTTATATTTATAAGCTTTATAATATATATAGAATATAATATATTTTTCTTAAATTAAGTTTATTTTAATATAATAGAATATTTATTTAATATCTAATTTAATAAAGATTTTTATATAAAAGATATAAATAAAAGTTTTATTAATAAATAATAATAAATAATAATCTTTATAAATAAGTATATTAAATATTTAGAAATTAATATAAAAGTATAATAATTTATTTAGCTTTTTAATAAAAAGAATTAAAGTAGTAAATAGAATTTAGTTTAATTTAATAAATCTTTTAATTAGATTCTTAATAAAATATTCTTTAATAGTTTTTAATTCTTTAGTTGATATTTTATATAGTAAATTATAATAAAGTTTATTCTTTATATTTTCTTTCAAAGTAATCTTATAATTATAAAGATAATAAAGTAATAAAATATTTAATTTAGATTTAAAAAATATAATTAAGAATTCTTAGTATTTATTAAAGATTAAAAGTTTAATATTAATCTCTAATAAGAAGATTATAATAATTAATTAAAACTAAAGAATAGAATATAATTATTTAAATAATAAGAGAGTAATTTATTTATTTTCTTAATTAGTTTATCACTTTTTAAATAATTAGTTAATCTTATAAATCGAGATAATATTTAATTTATATTAATTATCTTAATAGTAAAATATATAAAAAGTAGTTCTAAAGATTATATACAAATTAATAATCTTCTTTAAATAATTTATTTAAAGCTTTTAAAAAAGCTTAAACTTTCTAATAATAATTAAAAGTTATATTAACTATTTATTTTTAAAAATAATCTTTATTATCTTAAATATATAAACTTGATTTTTTAAAAATATCTTATATAGTTTAAATAACTATAAAATTATAAATATAATTATAATAAAGATTAGTTTAATTTTTTAAATTATTAAATAAGATAAAATTTCTTTTACTTTAGTATATTATAATATTATTAATATAGATATTAAAGTAATTATTTAGTTATTTAAATAATTAGTATTAACTTATTATCTTTAATATTTATTTAATTTACAATCTTATTAATTTATATCTTTCTAATATTTATAGTTAATTATATAAGAATTAAAATTAGTATAAATATATATTATAAATCAAGAGTAAATTT
Source organism: Clarireedia hainanense (assembly GCA_026225975.1). Classification (NCBI taxonomy): domain Eukaryota; kingdom Fungi; phylum Ascomycota; class Leotiomycetes; order Helotiales; family Rutstroemiaceae; genus Clarireedia; species Clarireedia hainanense. The sequence continues at coordinate 33,253 of JANHAA010000265.1, read as the reverse complement.
AATTAGAAAGTAAATTTATAAGTTAATATAACTAATATTATTTATAATCTAAAAGAATTTGATTTTCAAACAACTATATCTTTTTAAAGATTATAAAGTATATAAGATAAGTAATTAAAAAGAGAGTATAAATCTAAAGTCAATTATTAATAAATAGATTTAAATAAATATAATAAGAGATTTCTTAATTTTTCTTATTATTATAACTTTTAACTAATAAAAATATCTTTAATCTTTTTATTATAACTCTTTAAATAAAGTTAAATATTTTAAAGAATATAATATTAATAAAAGTAAAACTATTTACTTCTAAGTTAATAAGAGTTTTAATTTAGAATAAATATTAATTTCTTATTAGTATATAAAAGAATATTATATATTTTCCTTTTAATAATTTAATTAAATCTAAATATCTTATATTTCTAATTTTATCTAATAAAAAGTTTTTTACTAAATATAATCTTTTACTTAATTATTAATTATATAAATAGTAATAATAGCTTTAACTTTATATTTATCTTTTTATTTTTATTTATTTATAATATCAAAGTATTTCTTTTCTTAATTAAAAGAGTTAATATTAATAGTATTAATAACTAAAAGAGCTAGTTTAGTAGTAATCTCTTTTAAGACTATTAAAGAAGTCGAAAAGTATATTAGAAACTAAGTTTATATTATTAGAATTTTAATTAGAGTTAAAAAACTACTAAGTATAACTAAATCAATATAATATACTAAATATCAAGGATTTAAATATATAATTTAATTTTATAAATACTAAGCTAAATATAAATTATATATAAAGTTATATATAACTTTATAATATATTTATAATATTTATAATATCTGTAAAAAAACTTGTTTATATTTAGTTCTAAAATATATTAATTACTTTTAATCTTATACTAGTAATAATAAACTATATAAGGTATATAAAGTAATAAAAAGAGTTAATATTAACTTATAAATAATCAAGATATTTAAATATTATAAATAAATTTTAACAAAAGTTTACTAGAAACTAAATTAACTTTTAAATTAACTATTAAGTTAAAAATTGATTTATTAATTATCTAAGAACTATAGATTATAATTAAAAACTTAAACTAACTAAATAGTTAATTTATAATTTATACTAGCTTTAATCAACTACTAATATTATATTAGGATTTTAAACTCTAAACTCTTATTTATACTTTAAAAGTTTTTACTACTAGTATAATATTAGTATCTAATAATACGAATTCGGACTTATTAATAATATAACTAAATAAAGGAATTAATATATTTGAAATAATCAATATTTACAATAAAACTAGTTAAGTTAAAAATAAATTAAATAAAATAATTAAAAGAAGTTTATTTTCTAAAGTTATTTCAATTAATTTATTTATTTTAGAAGATTTTAATATATATTACTTTTAGTAGAATTTAGAGTTAATAAATATTTAAAAAAGGATTTAATTAGTTAACTAGATTAAAAAGAATAGTCTTAATTTACTTAATAATTTTAAAGTTAAAACCTTTTTTAAAAAAGTTAGTTTATTAGTTTTAGATCTAATATTTACTATTTAAAAAGTAGTAAAATATATTAATAACTAATAAATACTAAATAATTTAAGATTAAATTATTTACTAATCTTTTTTATAATTAAGAATCTAAAGTTAAATTAAAACTATTTTAACTCTTTTTAAATTTTTAATATTAAGAAAACTAATTAGAATCTCTTTAAAACTAGTTTTATTAATTTAACTAAAAAGAGTTTAGTTTTAAATTAAAACTTTTTAAAATTTATTAAAACTAATTTAAATCTCGAAATATCGAATATTAAGTTTTTAGAAGTTATTAATATAGAATTAATATAGATAATTAAATTAGTATCGAATATTATAATTTTAAAAATTAAATTTAAACTAAAAGTTAAACTTTAATAGACTTTTAAATTTAAATCTTTTTGAAAATTAATATTAAAAGTCTAAAGATTAAATAATCAAAGTTAAAATTAAAAAGTTTATTAATTAGTTTAGAATTAATATTTCTTAACTATTAAATATATTAAAAGAAGTTACTAGAATATTTTTTTAAAAATTAAAAACTTAAAATTAATTTTTAAAATATTTAATTATATTAAAAGTTATTAAAATTAGAATTTACTTTCGATTTCTAATTAATCAACTTTTAAAGAAAAAGTAAAAATATTAAAGTTTATTTTATTTCTTTAGCTTTTAATATTAATTAATTCCTTTTAGAATATTTATAAAGTTAACTTCTAATTAAAACTAATAATTAATAAACTTAAAAAAGTTTATTCGATAAAAATTAAAAAAAAAACTTTTAGATTAAATAGAATTAGTTAGGAAATTATTAATAAAGTTTATTTAATTATATTTAGTTTCTTCTTTAAAGTTTATAGTCTACTAATTAATACTAATTATTATTCTATTTATTAGTATTAAATAATTAATATAATATTTAAAAAAGTTAAAAAACTAGATTATTTAATTTTAAAAGTTTATAAGATAATTTTATTACTTAACTATTTAAGAAAAGTTAATAAAAGGATATTAATTAAAAGACTAAGTTATTTAATTAAAACTATTAATCTTCTTTATAACTTTTAAATTAGAAGTAGATTTAAAAAGTCTATAATTAATATTAAACTTTTATTAGTAATTAAAATTAAAGAAAATTATATAACTAATTTTAAAATATTAATTTTATTTCTTAATATTAAAAAGACTTTTAATTATATATCTAAGAATTGATTATTAATTATTTTAAAAAAGTTTAAATTTCTAATTAGTTTAATAATTTAGATTAACTTCTTTTTAAAAGCTAAATAGTTAAAACTAGCTTTTAATAACTAAATTAAACTTTTTTATTCTATTAATACTAAGATTCTTTAAAGTAGTTTAATTAGTTTAATTTTATTCTTAATTTATATTTAAGATCTTTTTCTAATAATTAACTACTTAGTTTAGTTTTATATAAATAATATTATATTAGTAACTAACTTGATTAGTTTTAAAAAGAATTACTAAATATTAAAAAGAGAAGTTAATAAATTATATTCTTTTAGAATAGTAAATAATATTAATTTTAATTTTAAGAAAACTAAGTTAATATACTTTTTTATAAAAGACTTAGTAGTTTTTTCAATTAAATTACTAAATTAATAAGTAATATACTTCTTTAAATTAATAAGATAATTTAAAATCTAGTTTGATAATACTTTTAAATTTAAAAGTTATATTATTATTTAGATTAATTAAGTTAAATTAGTATTTCTTTAAATTAATCAACTAGTTAATATTTAAACTAATCTATTCTTTTATATAATATACTAGTTATATATTATTTATATTATTAGTATCTTAGATTATAGCTTCTTGATTTAATATAAAAAACAAGTTAATTTCAAAGTCTAACTTTGATTATTTTAAAATTTAACTTTCTAGAAAATACTAAATATTTTTAAAACTAATTTTATTCTAGTTATAAATATTAAAATTATACTAGTACTTCTCGATATCTATTTTATTAGTATTACTTGTTAATATACTTTCTAGTTTTTTAAACTTTTAAAAAACTACTTAATTTATAAATTATTTTAAAAAGGTTACTAAAAGTTATTAAGTTATTAAGAGTTATTAAGTTATTAGAAGCTAAGTTACTAGAAGTTATAAAGTTATTAGAAGCTATAAAGTTATTAAAAGTTATAAAGTTACTAAAAGTTTATTTCTAGTTTTAGTTTTTTATACTTTCTAAAAACTAAATAGAAGCTAGAATCGAAGTTAGAATTAAAACTAGTATTAAAGCTAATATAAATAGACTAGATTAAATAATTAATATATTTACTAGTTAATTTAAATAAACTTAAAAAGATTTATCTATTTAAATTCTCTTTTTAGATACTTTTAAATTTATTTTTAATTCGAATTAGTTAATTTTCGAAAAAGAATAAAATTAAAAATTATTAAAAGCTAGCTTCTATATTAGTATTAAATTAACTTTCCTTTTATATAAACAAGTTTTAATTATAAACTAGAACTAAAATAAAGGTTAAACTAACTTTTTTAAATTTAAACTAAAAGCTAATCTAAATATATAAATAGAATATTAACTAGAATTAGCTAGTATATAATAGTGAACTAGAAAAAGTTATTTAAATAATCGAATTAACTAGTTAGTTAACTTAATAAAGATAAAAATATATAATCTATAATAATAACTAAATTAGATTATATAAGTTAAACTTGTTTAATAATAATCTAGAATAAGAATAACTATTAAAAGTATATAATATTAGTAACTAAATAATTAATAAAGGTATTAATATTAAATTAGTCTAAGTCTTAAAGTATTATAATATAGAAGATAATAAAATAGTAAATAAATTAGCTAAAAAGGTAATTAGCTTAGAATTAGACTTTTAATCAATTAGTTTTATTTATCTTAATATTAGTATTAAGTATATTAAGATTTAAAAATAAGAATTAACTTTAATATAAATTATAAAATCTAAATAAAATAAAGATTTTAGAACTAATTATATTTTAATCTATAAATTAATTTCTTGAAATAGAATCTCGATCTTCTTTAAAACTAAGTAAACTATAGCTAATACTTTTTATTAATTAAAACTAAAGTATAGTTATATTAAAGTTTATATATACTAATTAAATATTACTAGTAATAATAAATATAAATATAATAAAAAAGAGATTTTTAAATATCTTTTTATTAACTATTATTTATTTACTAAAATTTATTTTAAGTTAAAAAACAAGTTTAATATATATTATCTTAGCTTTCTACTATTATTAGATACTAAGCCTAGAATCAATACTAGTTTAGAATTTATCAAAGATATTAATATTTATATTTAGAAATACTATCTAACCTAATTAACTAATTTTAAACTTGATTAATTTATTAATTTAGAATTTAAATTAGAATTTATTAAATTATTAATATTAAGCTTAATATCACTTTAATATTATATATTAAAACCTATTTAATTTAATAATTTCCTTAATATTAGAAGTTAAATTTTACTTTTCTTATTTATTTCTTTTACTAAAATTAGACTTTTAATATCCTTTTACTAAATATAATATTATATATATATAGTTTTTATATATATCTAGCTACTAGTAATATAACTATTAACTATCCTACTATAGTCTTAGACTTATATAAGATATTAAAATAAATAAAAAAAAATAATATTAATATAATAAAGAGTATTATTATAAAAATAATTAAAAATACTTTTAAAAGGAAAGTTATCTTTTAATTTACTTTAAAAGATAAATATAATATTTTTTAATATAAAGTAAAAAAGTATTTTATTAGTAATAAAATTAATTAATATTAGTAAAATAGAATAACTAAGATTAATTTTATTAAATTACTTATATCGAAAAAATATATATAGTTATCGAAAATTATTAGATTAATTATAAATATAATATATAACTCTTTTATAAATCGAATAAATTAAATTACTTAGTTATATAATTATCTGCTATCGAGATATTATTATTACTATCGATTTTATCGATTTTTACTCTATATTTTCGTAATTTTTACTTAAAAACCTTAAAAAATATAAAAACATCGAAAAATTATTAAATATAATAAAAATATATTAAAAAGAGGTTAATAACTAGTTAAATAGGTTTTTATAGTTTAAACTAATTTATTTACACTTTAATATAACTTCTTTTTCTTAAGATATTATTATTATTACTACTTTTAACACTTTCGGATATTTAATATTAAAGATAATATTAAGTTTAAATCGTGGATTTAGAATATTATTAAAATAATATTAAGGAATCGAATATAATACTTTTATTCTTTATAAATTTAAAATACTTTTTTTAATATAAATATACTTCTTTGAAAGTAAAATATTCAATTTTATTTAAATCGATTTAACTATAAAATTATAATAAAAAATTATTGAAAAAACTTATATAATTATCTAAATCGATCTAATCTTTCAATATTCTTATTAATTACAACCTAGTAAATCGAATAAAGTAATTAGCTTTATTATATAATTTAATATTATCAAGATATTATCGTTATCGCCGAAAATTATAATATTTACTTTATATTATTGAATTTTTATTTAAAATCTAAAAATATAAAAATATTAGAAAATTATTAAAAATTATTAAAAAAATAAATAAAAAAGATTTATTTTGATTTAATATACTTTTATAGACTTAATAAAACTATTTACTTATTAATATATTTTCTTATTATTAAAATACTACTTTTATAGCTAAAATCTAAATAAAATATATTATAATTTTAACTATTTACTCTATTAATATTAAAGATAATATTAAACTAAATTAGTTTAATTCGATAATATTAAGTAATATTAAATATACCTTTTATTATATTATTAATACTAGATTATAAGACTATTATACTATTATTATTAGTTAAGATTACTAATAATAAAATATCTACTTTAAGTAGTAATAATTAGAATATATTCTAAAACTATAATATAGAGTTTAAAACTCTAATTAACTAATAAAGCTTTAACTCTAAAATTTATATAATTACTCTCTTTACTTCTAGATTTTCTACTAATATTATATTTATTAGATCTAACTTTCTAATTAATATTAATATAAAAATAGATATTAATATATCTTTATTACTTCTTTTTTACTACTTTAATACTAATATCAACTTTACTAAATTCTTAGATATTTTAAACTCTAATCTACTAACTAGATTTACTTTTAATATAACTATTAATAATATAATTTACTATCTTTTTAAATAAACTAAACTCTTTATATTTATTAAACTAATTAAAATATTTAAAATTAATTTTTAAACTAATACTCAAGTATTTATTATAAATAACTTAGTTAATTAACTTATCTTTAAAGTTTATAATCTTATCTTTAAAATAGTATTTATAATTATCTTTTAGAAAAAGTAGATATTATTATTAGATTTATTATAAGTTTTTAAAGATTATATTGAAAAGAGTATAATTAGAAAAATTATTAATATACTAACTTTATAAGTTAATAACTTAGAATATATTATCTAAAAGATCGAAATCTAAACTAAATCTAAAGTTTAGAAGCTTTTAGTTTAACTTCTAATAATTTAGCTTCTAATAACTTTAGTACTTCTAGTAATTTTTTTATAAAAAGTAATAAAAATTATTTAAAATCTAGTTTAAACCTCTTTTACTAATATTATTATTAGTATAAATATTACTAATAAATAGAAAATTATAGAATCTAAAATTAAATCTAAATAAGTTAAAGTTAAAATAGCTAATTAACTAATTTTAATTTATAATATTTTAACTTTTTTCTCTATTCTTTTAATCTAAAATACTATTAATAAAGCTTTTAAAGTTAAAAGTATTAAAAGTTTAATAGTCTTAATTATTACTAATATTATTAATAAGAAGAACTTAATATTAATAATTACTTCCTTTTATATAATCGACTTTTTAATTAAGAAACTTAATATTTAGAAAAATCTTTTTAATTTTAAAAATATCTAGAAGAATAAACTTTAGTTTAAAGTAATACTATATAGAATCTTTATAATTAACTTTAATACTTTTAAAGATATAGAACTAGTACTAAATAAAATAAAGACTTTTAATAGCTTTTTAAATTTTAAACTAATTAGAACTTCTTATTAATTTTTATTAGAAGTTAACTAGGTAACTAAAAGAGTTAGTTTAATAATAATCTTTTTTAAAATTATTAAAGAAGTTAAAAAGTATATTAAAAATTAAATTTATATTATTAGAATTTTAATTAGAATTAAAAAGTTACTAAGTATAATTAAATCAATATAATATACTAAGTATTAAAGATTTAAGTATATAACTTAATTTTATAAATACTAAGTTAAATATAGACTATATATAAAGCTATATATAACTTTATAATATATTTATAATATTTATAATATCTATAAGAAAGTTTATTTATATTTAACTCTAAAGTATATTAATTATTCTTAATCTTATATTAGTAATAGTAAATTATATAAAGTATATAAAGTAATAAAAAAGATTAATATTAGTTTATAAATAATCAAGATATCTAGATAGTATAAATAAATCTTAATAAAAGTTTATTAAAGATTAAATTAACTCTCAAGTTAGTTATTAAATTAAAAATTAACTTATTAATTATTTAAGAATTATAGATTATAACTAAAAACTTAAACTAGTTAAATAGTCAATTTATAATTTATATTAACTTTAATTAACTATTAGTATTATATTAGGATTTTAAACTTTAAACTTTTATCTATACTTTAAAAATTCTTATTACTAATATAATACTAATACTTAATAATATAAATTTAGATCTATTAATAATATAACTAAGTAAAGAAATTAATATACTTGAAATAGTTAATATTTATAATAAAACTAATTAAATTAAGAGTAAATTAAATAAAATAGTTAAAAGAAGTTTATTTTTTAAAACTATTTCGATTAATTTATTTATTTTAGAAGATTTTAATATATATTACTTTTAGTAGAATTTAGAGTTAATAAATATTTAAAAAAAGACTTAATTAATTAATTAAATTAAAAAGAATAATCTTAATTTATTTAATAACTTTAAAGTTAAAATTTTTTTTAAAAAAGTTAGTTTATTAGTTTTAAATCTAATATTTATTATTTAAAAAGTAGTAAAGTATATTAATAATTAGTAAATATTAGATAATTTAAGATTAAATTATTTACTAATCTTTTTTATAATTAAAAATCTAAAATCAAATTAAAACTATTCTAACTTTCTTTAAATTTTTAATATTAAAAAAACTAATTAAAATCTTTTTAAAATTAGTTTTATTAATTTAGTTAAAAAAAGCTTAGTTTTAAATTAAAACTTTTTAAAGTTTACTAGAACTAATTTAAATCTCGAAATATCGAATATTAAGTTTTTAAAAGTTATTAATATAGAATTAGTATAGATAATTAAATTAATATTAAATATTATAATTTCGAAAATCAAGTTTAAACTAAAAGTTAAATTTTAATAGACTTTTAAGTTTAAATCCTTTTAAAAGTTAATATTAAAAGTTTAAAAATTAAATAATCAAAATTAAAATTAAAAAGTTTATTAACTAACTTAGAATTAATATTTTTTAGTTATTAAATATACTAAAAGAAGTTACTAGAATATCTTTTTAAAAATTAAAAATTCGAAGTTAATTTTTAAAATATTTAATTATATTAAAAACTATTAAAATTAGAATTTACTTTTAATTTCTAATTAATCAACTTTCAAAGAAAAAATAAAAATATTAAAATCTATTTTATTTTCCTAATTCTTAATATTAACTAGTTCTTCTTAAAATATTTATAAAATTAACTTCTAATTAGAACTAGTAATTAATAAATTTAAAAAAGTTTATTTAATAAAAATTAAAGAAAAAACCTTTAAACTAAATAGAATTAACTAGGAAATTATTAATAAAGTTTATTTAGTTATATTTAACTTCTTCTTTAAAGTTTATAACTTATTAATTAATATTAGTTATTATCTTATTTACTAGTATTAAGTAATTAATATAATATTTAAAAAAGTTAAAAAGTTAGATTACTCGATTTTAAAAGTTTATAGAATAATCTTATTATTTAACTATTTAGGAAAAGTTAGTAAGAGAATATTAGTTAAAAGACTAGATTATTTAATTAAAACTATTAGCCTTTTTTATAACTTTTAAATTAGAAGTAGATTTAAAAAGTTTATAATTAATATTAAGCTTTTACTAATAATTAAAATCGAAGAAAATTATATAGTTAATTTTAAAATATTAGTCTTATTTTTTAATATTAAAAGGACTTTTAATTATATATCTAAAAATCGATTACTAGTTATTTTAAAAGAGTTTAAACTTCTAATTAGTCTAATAGTTTAGATTAATTCCTTTTTAGAAGCTAGATAACTAAGACTAGCTTTTAATAATTAAATTAAACTTTTTTATCTTATTAATACTAAGATTCTTTAAGATAATTTAATTAGTTTAATTTTATTTTTAATTTATATTCGAGATCTCTTTTTAATAATTAACTATTTAGTTTAGTTTTATATAAATAATATTATATTAGTAACTAGTTTAATTAGTTTTAAAAAGAATTACTAAATATTAGAAAGAGAAGTTAATAAGTTATATTCTCTTAAAATAATAAATAGTATTAATTTTAACTTTAAGAAAATCGAGCTAATATATTTCTTTATAGAAGACTTAATAGTTTTTTCAATTAAATTACTAAATTAGTAAGTAATATATTTTTCTAAATTAATAAGATAGTTTAAAATTTAATTCGATAATACTTTTAAATTTAAAAATTATATTATTATTTAGATTAGTTAAGTTAAATTAGTGTTTTTTCAAGTTAATTGATTAATTAATATTTAAACTAATCTATTCTTTTATATAATATACTAGTTATATATTATTTATATTACTAGTATTTTAAATTATAACTTCTTAATTTAGTATAAAAGATAAGTTAGTTTTAAAATCTAACTTCGATTATTTTAAAACTTAGCTTTTTAAAGAATATTAAGTATTTTTAAAACTAGTTTTATTTTAATTATAGATATTAAAATTATATTAATACTTTTTAATATTTATTTTACTAGTACTATTTATTAATATACTTTCTAGTCTTTTAAATTCTCAAAAGACTATCTAATTTATAAATTATTTTAAGAAAGTTATTAAAAGTTACTAAATTACTAAAAGTTATTAAGTTATTAAAAGTTAAGTTATTAAAAGTTATAAAGTTATTAAGAACTATAGAGTTACTAAGAGTTATAAAGTTATTAGAAGTTTATTTCTAGTTCTAACTTTTTATATCTTCTAAAAACTAAATAGAAATTAAAACTGAAGTTAGAATTGAAACTAGTATTAAAATTAGTATAAATAAATTAGATTAAATAATTAATATATTTACTAGTTAATCTAAATAAACTTAAAAAAATTTATCTATTTAAATTTCTCTTTTAAATATCTTTAAATTTATTTTCAATCTGAATTAGTTAATTTTCAAAGAAGAATAAAGTTAAAAATTACTAGAAGCTAGTTTCTATATTAATATTAAATTAACTTTTCTTTTATATAGATAAGTCCTAATTATAAACTAAAATTAAAATAAAAGTTAAATTAACTCTTTTAAACTTAAACTAAAAGTTAATCTAAATATATAAATAGAATATTAGTTAAAATCAACTAGTATATAATAATAAACTAGAAAGAGTTATTTAGATAATTAAATTAACTAACTAACTAACTTAATAAAGATAAGAATATATAGTCTATAATAATAACTAAGTTAAATTATATAAACTAAACTTACTTAATAATAATTTAAAATAAAAATAGCTATTAAAAGTATATAATATTAATAGCTAAATAGTTAATAAAAGTACTAGTATTAAACTAGCCTAAGTTCTAAGATATTATAATATAGAAGGTAATAAAATAGTAAACAAATTAATTAAAAAAGTAACTAGCCTAGAACTAGACTTTTAATTAATTAACTTTGCTTATCTTAATACTAATATTAAATATATTAAAACTTAGAAATAGGAATTAGCTTTAGTATAAATTATAAAATCTAAATAAAATAAAAATTCTAGAACTAATTATATTTTAATTTATAAATTAACTCTCTAAAGTAGAATCTCGATTTTCCTTAAGATTAAACAAGTTATAACTAATACCTTTTATTAGTTAAAGTTAGAGTATAATTATATTAAAGCTTATATATATTAATTAAATATTACTAGTAATAATAAATATAAATATAATAAAAAAAAGACTTCTAAATATCTCTTTATCAATTATTATCTACTTACTAAAACTTACTTTAAGTTAAAAAACAAGTTTAATATATATTACTTTAACCTCTTATTATTATTAAATACTAAGTTTAAAATCGATATTAACTTAGAATTTATTAAAGATATTAGTATTTATACTTAGAAATATTACTTAATTTAATTAACTAATCTCGAACTTAATTAATTTATTAATTTAAGACTTAAATTAGAATTTATCAAATTGTTAATATTAAGTTTAATATTACTTTAATATTATATATTAAGATTTATTTAACTTAATAATTTTCTTAATATTAAGAGTTAGATTCTACTTTTCTTATTTATTTCCTTTACTAGAGTTAAACTTTTAATATCTTTTTATTAAATATAATATTATATATATATAAATTTTATATATACTTAGCTATTAATAATATAACTACTAACTATCCTATTATAGTCTTAGACTTATATAAGATATTAAAATAAATAAATAAAAAAAAAGAAAGTAAAATATTAACTTTTTAATAAAAGGATTTTTAACTTTTACTAGAAAGTTAAATAGATAGAATATTATCTAAACTAGTTTATTCTTAACTTTTTTAATAATTATAATTATAAAGTCTAGCTCGCTTATTAATATTATTATTATAAATATTACTACTTTACTATTATTATTTATAACTTATTATTTTAATTTAAATATCGATTTATCTAGCTTTTCTGATAATTTAAATTTAGACTTTCTAAATAAACTTACTTTTAATATAACTACTATTAAATCTAGTAAAATTCTCTTTTACTTTCTTAAATAAGTTAACCTCTTTTTACTAGAACTTCGGAATAATAAAAATCTGAAAACTACTTTCTTTACTACTTTTACCTCTACTTTTACTAATAATTTAATTACTTAGTTTATTTTTAATATTTTAAACCTTTTAATTAAAGTAGCTTTAATAATAATTTCCTAGGAAAAGTAAATTTAAATTTTAAACTTAATCGAAATCTTTAGAGATTATACTATAAATAGAAAAGTTAAAAAAGTTACTAACTAATTAGCTTCTTAGATTAATAATCTTAAATTCGTTATTTAGAAAATCGAAATTTATATTAGAAATAAAATTTAAACTAAGATTATAATTTAACTTTTAGTAACTTACTTTCTAATAATTTTACTTTTAGTAATTTTACTAGCTAAAATTACTAAAATTATTATTTTGATTAAAGTTTCTTTTATTAATATTATTATTAGTTTAGAAGGTAAAACCTTTGATTAGACTATAGTATAAGCTAAACCTAAAACGGTTAAGTTTAAAAAACCTTTAAATTAACTAATTCTAATCTAAGATACTTTCTTTCTTTTCTTAACTCTTTCTATTTAAAACTTAATTAATAAGGTTTTCGAAGTTAAAAGAGTTAAAAGCTTTATAGTCTTAACTATTACTAATATAATTAATAAAAAGAACTTTTTTTTTTTTTTTTTTTTAATATCTTATATAAATCTAAGACTATAGTAGAATAGTTAATAGTTAAATTATTAGTAACTAAGTATATATAGAGACTATATATATATAATATTATATATAGTAAAAAGATATTAAAAGTTAAATTTTAGTAAAAGAAATAATAGTGAAAAAAGCAAATTCTACTTTTTAATATTAAGAAAAGTATTAAGTTAAAAAAGCTTTAATATATAATATTAAACTAATATTAAAATAATATTTAAGTTTAATATTGATAATTTAATAAATTCTAATTTAAGTCCTAAATTAATAAATTAATCAAATTTAAAATTAGCTAATCGAGTTAAATAATATTTCTAAATATAAATACTAGTATCTTTAATAAATTCTAAATTAATATTAATTCTAGGCTTAATATCTAAAAGTAGTAAAAGGTTAAGATAATATATATTAAACTTATCCTTTAACTTTAGATAAGCTTTAGTAAGTAATTAATAGTTAATAAGAAAGTATTTAGTTATTTTCTTTTTATTATACTTATATTTTTTTTTATTTATTTTAATATTCTATATAAGTTTAAAACTATAATAGAATAGCTAATAGTTAAATTATTAACAGTTAAGTATATATAAAAGCTATATATATATAATATCAAATATAATAAAAAGATATTAAAGATCTAGTCTTAATAAAGAAAATAATAAGAAAAATAGAATCTAACTCTTAATATTAAAGAAAGTATTAAGTTTAATAAACTTTAATATATAATATTAAACTAATATTAAAATAATATTAAACTTGATATTAATAATTTAATAAATTCTAATTTAAAGTTAAGTTAAAAGGTTAATCAACTTTAAAGTTAGCTAACTAAGTTAGATAATATTTCTAAATATAAATACTAATATCTTTGATAAATTCTAAATTAGTATTAATTCTAAGTTTAGTATCTAGTAATAGTAAAAGACTAAGATAATATATATTAAATTTATCTTTTAACTTTAAATAAACTTTAGTAAATAAACAATAGTTAATAAAAAGATATTCAATTATCTCTTTTTTATTATACTTATATTTATTATTACTAATAAAGCTTAATCAGTATATATAAGTTTTAATATAATTATATTCTAACTTTAGTTAATAAAAAATATTAATTATAATTCACTTAGTTTTAGAAAAGATCGAAATTCTATTTTAAAAAGCTAATTTATAAATTAAGATATAATTAATTTTAAAATCTTTATTTTATTTAGACTTTATAGTTTATATTAAAGCTAATTCCTATTTCTAGATTTTAATATATTTAATACTAGTATTAAAATAAACAAAGTTTATTAATTAAAAATCTAGTTTTAAACTAATTACTTCTTTTATTAGTTTATTTATTATTTTATTATCTTTTATATTATAATATTTTAAAACCTAGATTAGTTTAATACTAATATTTTTATTAACTATTTAGTTACTAATATTATATACTTTTATTAATTATTTCTACTTTAAACTATTATTAAATAAGTTTAGCTTATATAATTCAACTTAGTTATTATTATAAATAATATATTTTTATTCTTTTTAAATTAGCTAGTTAGTTAATTCGATTATTTAAATAACCTCTTTTAACTTATTATTATATACTAGTTAATTTAAATTAATATTCTATTTATATATTCAAATTAGCTTTTAGTTTAAATCTAAAAGAGTTAGTTTAATTTTTATTCTAGTTCTAATTTATAATTAGAACTTGTTTATATAAAAGAAAAGTTAATTTAATATTAATATAAATATTAACTTCTAGTAATCTTTAGTTTTATTCTCTTTCGAAAATTAATTAATTTAAATTAAAAAGAGGTTTAAAAGTATTTAAAAAGGGAATTTAAATAAATAAATCTTTTCGAGTTTATTTAGATTAACTAGTAAATATATTAATTATTTAATCTAGTTTATTTATATTAACTTTAATATTAGCTTTAGTTTTAATTTCAGTTTTAACTTCTATCTAGTTTTTAGAAAATAAAAAAGGTTAGAACTAGAAATAAATTTTTAATAACTTTGTAACTTCTAGTAACTTTGTAACTTCTAGTAATTTTATAATTTCTAATAACTTAGTAACTTTTAATAACTTAATAACTTTTAGTAACTTAGTAGCTTCTAGTAATTTTTCTAAAATAATTTATAAATTAAATAGTTTTTTAAAAGTTTAAAAGACTAGAAAGTATATTAATAAGTAATATTAATAAGATAGATATTAAAAGATATTAGTATAGCTTTAGTATTTATAATTAGAATAAAACTAATTTTAAAAATATTTAGTATTTTCTAGAAAATTAAATTTTAAAATAATCGAAGTTAAACTTTGAAGTTAATATATCTTTTATATTAAATTGAGAAGTTATAATCTAAGATATTAATAATATAAACGATATATAATTAGTATATTATAAAAGAGAATAAGCTAGTCTAAATATTAACTAATCGATTAACTTAAAGAAATATTAATTTAGTTTAATTAGTCTAGATAATAATATAACTTTTAAATTTAAAAGTATTATCAAATTAAATTCTAAACTATCTTACTAGTTTAAAAAAGTATATTATCTACTAATTCAATAATTTAACTAAGTAAACTACTAAGTTTTCTATAAAGAAATATATTAATTTAGTTTTCTTAAAATCAAAGTTAATATTATTTATTATTTCAAAGAAGTATAATTTATTAACTTCTTTTTCTAGTATTTAATAATTTTTTTTAAGACTAATAAAGTTAATTACTAATATAATATTATTTATATAAGACTAGATTAAATAGTTAATTATTAGAAAAAGATCTTGAATATAAATTAAGAATAAAATTAGACTAATCGAACTATTTTAAAAAATCCTAATATTAATAAAATAAAAAAGCTTAATTTAATTATTAAAGACTAATTTTAATTATTTAACTTTTAAAAAGAAGCTAATCTAAATTATTAAGTTAATTAAAAATTTAAACTTTTTTAAAATAGTTAATAATCGATTTTTAGATATATAATTAAAAGCTTTTTTAATATTAAGAAATAAAACTAATATTTTAAAATTAGTTATATAATTTTCTTCGATTTTAATTACTAATAAAAACTTAATATTAATTATAAACTTTTTAAATCTACTTCTAATTTAAAAGTTATAAAGAAAGTTAATAGTTTTAATTAAATAATTTAGTTTTTTAATTAATATTCTCTTATTAACTTTTCTAAAATAATTAAATAATAAAATTATTTTATAAGTTTTCGAAATTAAATAATCTAACTTTTTAGCTTTTTTAAATATTATACTAATTATTTAATACTAGTAAATAAAATAGTAATTAGTATTAATAAATAAATTATAAACTTTATAAAATAAATTAAGAATAACTAGATAAACTTTATTAATAATTTTTTAATTAATTTTATTTAATTTAAAAGTTTTTCTTTTAATTTTTATTAAATAAACTTTTTTAAATTTACTAATTATTAGTTCTAATTAGGAATTAACTTTATAAATATTTTAAAAGAAATTAATCGATATTAGAAGTTAGAAGAATAAAATAATCTTTAATATCTTTACTTTTTCTTTAAAAGTTAATTAGTTAGAAATTAAAAGTAAATTCTAATTTTAATAGTTTTTAATATAATTAAATATTTTAAATATTAACTTCGAGTTTTTAATTTTTAAAAAGATATTCTAATAACTCTTTTTAATATATTTAATAATTAAAAAATATTAATTTTAAACTAATTAATAAGTTTTTTAATTTTAATTTTAATTATTTAATTTTTAAACTTTTAATATTGATTTTCAAAGAGATTTAAATTTAAAGATCTATTAAAATTTAGTTTTTAATTTAAACTTTATTTTTAAAATTATTATATTTAATATTAATTTAATTATCTATATTAGTTTTATACTAATAATTTTTAAAAACTTGATATTTAATATTTCAAGATTTAAGCTAGTTCTAATAAACTTTAAAAGTTTTTAACTTAGAATTAAACTCTTTTAAACTAAGTTAATAAAACTAGTTTTAAAGAAATTCTAATTAATCTTTTTAATATTAAAGATTTAAAAGAAATTAGAATAGTTTTAATTTAATTTTAGATTTTTAATTGTAAAAAAGATTAGTAAATAATCTAATTTTAAATCTTTTAATATTTATTAATTATTAATATACTTTACTACTCTTTAAGTAATAAATATTAAATCTAAAACTAATAAACTAGTTCTTCTAAAAAAAGTTTTAATTTTAAAATTATTAAATAACTTAAGATTATTCTTTTTAATCTAGTTAACTAATTAAAACTTCTTTTAAATATTAGTTAACTCTAAATTCTACTAAAGGTAATATATATTAAAATCTTTTAAAATAAGCGAATTAATTGAAATAGTTTTAAAAAATAAATTTCTTTTAATTATTTTATTTAATTCGCTTTTAACTTAATTAGTTTTATTATAAATATTAATTATTTTAAATATATTAATTTCTTTACTTAGTTATATTACTAATAAATTTAAATCTATATTATTAAATACTAGTATTATACTAGTAGTAAGAATTTTTAAAATATAAATAAAAGTTTGTAATTTAAAGTCCTAATATAGTATTAGTAGTTAGTTAAAGCTAGTATAAATTATAAATTAACTATTTAATTAATTTAAATTTTTAATTATAATCTATAATTCTTAGATAATTAATAAATTAATTTTTAACTTAATAGCTAATTTGAAAACTAATTTAATTTTTAATAAACTTTTATTAAGATTTATTTATAATATTTAGATATTTTAACTATTTATAAGCTAATAGTAATCTTTTTTATTATTTTATATACTTCGCAAGATTTATTATTATTAATATAAGATTAAAAGTAATTAGTATACTTTAGAGTTAAATATAAATAAGTTTTTTTATAGATATTATAAATATTATAAATATATTATAAAATTATATACAACTCTATATATAATTTATATTTAACTTAGTATTTACAAAATTAAGTTATATACTTAAATCTTTAATACTTAATATATTATATCGATTTAACTATATTTAGTATATTAATATATATTCAAGTTATCGAAAAAACTCGAATTCTTATCTAAATCGATTTTTTTTTTTTTTATATTTATTTTAATATCCTATATAAGTCTAAGACTATAGTAGGATAGTTAGCAGTTATATTACTAGTAGCTAAGTATATATAAAGATTATATATATATAATATTATATATAATAAAAGGATATTAAAAGTTTAACTCTAGTAAAAGAAATAATAGTAAGAAAAGTAGAATCTAACTTCTAATATTAAGAAAAAATATTAAGCTAAGTAGGTTCTAATATATAATATTAAATTGATATTAAAGTAATATTAAGTTTAATATCGATAATTTAATAAATTTTAATTTAAAAGATTTATAGATTAGTTAACTTTAAAATTAGTTAACTAAATTAAATAATATTTCTAAGTATAAATACTAGTATTTTTGATAAATTCTAAGTTAGTATCGATTCTAGGTTTAATATCTAGTAGTAGTAAGAAGTTAAAATAGTATATATTAAACTTATCTTTTAGTTTTAAACAAGTTTTAATAAGTAAATAATAGTTAATAAAAAAATATTCAATTATCTCTTTTTTACTATACTTATATTTATTATTATTAGTAAAGTTTAATTAGTATATATAAACTTTAATATAGGTATACTCTAGTTTTAACTAATAAAAAGTATTAATTATAATTTACTTAGTTTTAAAGAGAATTAAGATTTTACTTCGAAAAGCTAATTTATAGATTAAAGTATAATTAGTTTTAAAATCTTTATTTTATCTTAACTTTATAGTTTATATTAATATTAATTCCTATTTCTAAATTTTAATACTTTTAATATTAATATTAAGATAAATAAAGTTTATTGATTAAAAATCTAGTTTTAAACTAGTTATTTCTTTTATTAGTTTATTTATTATTTTATTACCTTCTATATTATAATATCCTAAGATCTAGGCTAGCTTAATATTAATATCTTTATTAACTATTTAACTACTAATATTATATACTCTTATTAATTATTCCTACTTTAGATTATTATTAAACAAATTTAACTTATATAATCTAACTTAGTTATTATTATAAACTATATATTCTTATTCTTTTTAAACTAGTTAGTTAGTTAATTTAACTATTTAAATAACCTCTTCTAACTTATTATTATATACTAGTTAATTTAAGTTAATATTCTACTTATATACTTAGATTAGCTTTTAGTTTAAATTTAAAAGAGTTAGTTTAACTTTTATTTTAATTCTAGTTTATAATTAGAACTTATTTATATAAAAGGAAAGCTAATTTAGTATTAGTATAGATACTAGCTTCTAGTAATTTTTAATTTTATCTTCCTTCGAAAATTGATTAATTTAAACTAAAAAGAAGTTTAAAAGTGTTTAAAAAGGGAATTTAAAAGGATAAATTTTTTCAAGTTTATTAAAGTCGATTAATAAGTATATTGATTATTTAATCTAGTCTATTTATACTAGCTTTGATATTAACTTCGATTTTAACTTCGATTTTAACTTCTATCTAGTTTTTAGAAAATATAAGAAATTAGAAGTAAACTCTTAATAACTTTATAACTTTTAGTAACTTTATAATTTCTAGTAACTTTATAACTCTTAGTAACTTTATAGCTTTTAGTAATCTAATTTCTAATAACCTTCTTAAAGTAATTTATAAATTAAATAATCTTTTAAGAGTTTAAGAGACTAAAAAGTATATTAACAAGTAGTACTAGTAAGATAGATATTAAGAAGTATTAGTATAACTTTAATATCTATAATTAGAATAAGACTAATTTTAAAAATACTTAGTATTTTCTAGAAAGCTAAATTTTAAAGTAATCGAAATTAAGTTTTAAAGTTAGTTTATCTTTTATATTAAATCGGGAAACTATAATCAAAGATATTAGTAATATAAGTAATATATAACTAGTATATTATATAAGAGGATAAACTAATCTAGATATTAATTAGTTAATTAACTTGAAGAAATATTAATTTAGCTTAACTAGTTCGAATAATAATATAACTTTTAAATTTAAAAGTATTATTAAATTAAATTCTAAATTATCTTATTAGCTTAAAAAGATATATTACTTCCTAATTTAGTAATTTAACTAAATAAACTACTAAGTTTTTTATAAAGAAGTATATTAGCTCGATTTTCTCGAAGTTAAAATCGATACTATTTATTATTTTAAAAGAGTATAATTTATTAGTTTCTCTTTCTAGTATTTAATAATTCTTTTTAAAACTAGTAAAGTTAACTATTAATATAATATTATTTATATAAGACTAGATTAAATAGCTAATTATTAGAAAAAGATCTTGAATATAAATCAAGAATAAAATCGAACTAATCAAATTACTTTAGAGAATCTTAGTATTAATAGAATAAAAAAATTTAATTTAATTATTAAAAGTTAATTTTAATTATCTAACTTTCAAGAAGAAGTTAATCTAAATTATTAAACTAATTAGAAGTTTAAACTTTTTTAAAATAATTAATAATCGATTCTTAGATATATAATTAAAAGCCTTTTTAATATTAAGAAATAAGATTAATATTTTAAGATTAGTTATATAATTTTCTTTGATTTTAATTATTAGTAAAAGTTTAGTATTAATTATAAACTTTTTAAATCTACTTCTAATTTAAAAGTTATAAAGGAAGTTAATAGTTTTAGTTAAATAGTTTAATCTTTTAGTTAATATCTTCTTACTAACTTTTCTAAAATAGTTAAATAGTAAGATTACTTTATAAACTTTCGAAATTAAATAGTCTAGTTTTTTAGCTTTTTTAAATATTATACTAGTTACTTAGTATTAGTAAGTAAGATAATAGTTAATATTAATAAGTAGGTTATAAACTTTATAAAATAAATAAGAAATAGTTATATAAACTTTATTAATAATTTTCTAGTTAATTCTATCTAACTTAAAAGTTTTTTCTTTAATTTTTATTAAATAAACTTTTTTAAATTTACTAATTACTAACTCTAGTTAAAAATCGACTTTATAAGTATTCTAAAAGGAATTAATCGATATTAAAAACTAAGAGAATAAAATAGACTTTAATATCTTAATTTTTTTTTCGAAAGTTGATTAGTTAGAAATCAAGAGTAAATTCTAATTTTAATAGTTTTTAGTATAACTAAATATTTTAAATATTAACTTTAAGTTTTTAGTTTTTAAAAAGATATTCTAATAACTCTTTTTAATATATTTAATAACTAAAAAATATTAATTCTAAACTAATTAATAAACTTTTTAATTTTATCTTTAATTTAATTTTTAAGCTTTTAGTATTAATTTTCGAAGAGATTTAAATTTAAAAGTCTATTAGAATTTAGCTCTTAACTTAAATTTAATTTTCGAAATTATAATATTCGATACTAACTTAATTATTTATACTAGTTTTATATTAATAACTTCTAAAAACTTAATATTCAATATTTTAAGATTTAAGTTAGTTCTAGTAAACTCTAAAAGTTTTTGATTTAGAATTAAACTCTTTTTAGCTAAATTAATAAAACTAACTTTAAAGAGATTTTAATTAACTTTCTTAGTATTAAAGATTTAAAAAAGATTAGAATAGTTTTAATTTGACTTTAGATTTTTAATTGTAAAAAAGATTAGTAAATAATCTGATTTTAAATCACTTAATATTTACTAGTTATTAATATACTTTACTATTTTTTAAGTAATAAATATTAAATCTAAAACTAATAAACTAACTTTTTTAAAAAAGGTTTTAATTCTAAGATTATTAAGTAAATTAAAATTATTCTTTTTAATCTAATTAACTAATTAGATCTTTTTTTAAATATTAGTTAACTTTAAATTTTACTAAAAGTAATATATATTAAAATCTTTTAAAATAAATGAATTAGTTAAAATAGTTTTAAGAAATAAATTTCTTTTAATTATTTTATTTAATTTATCTTTAACTTAGTTAGTTTTATTATAAATATTAACTATTTCGAATATATTAGTTCTTTTACTTAGTTATATTACTAATAAGTTTGAATCTATATTATTAAGTATTAGTATTATATTAGTAGTAAGAACTTTTGAAATATAAATAAAAGTTTATAATTTAAAGTTCTAATATAATACTAATAGTTAATTGAAACTAATATAAACTATAAATCGATTATTTAACTAGTTTAAGTTCTTAACTATAATCTATAGCTTTTAGATAATTAATAAATTAATTTTTAACTTAATAATTAACTTAAAAACTGATTTAATCTTTAATAAACTTTTATTAAAATTCACTTATAATACTTAGATATCTTAACTATTTATAAACTAATAATAATTCTTTTTATCACTTTATATACTTTATACAATTTATTATCACTAGTATAAGATTAAAAGTAATTAGTATACTTTAGAGCTAAATATAAATAAACTTTCTTATAGATATTATAGATATTATAAATATATTATAAAGTTATATATAACTTTATATATAGTTTATATTTAACTTAGTATTTATAAAATTAAATTATATACTTAGATCTTTAATACTTAATATATTATATCAATTTAATTATATTTAATAGTTTCTCGATTTTAATTAAGATTCTAGTAATATAAACTCGATTTCTAATATACTTTTCAACTTCTTTAATAATCTTAAAGGAGATTATTACTAAACTAACTCTTTTAACTACTTAGTTAACTTCTAATAAAAGTTAATAAAGAGTTTTAATTAGTTTAAAATTTAAAGAGCTATTAAAAGTCTTTATTTTATCTAATATTAATTTTATACTTTTAAAAGTATTAAAGTTAATTATAGAGATTCTATATAATACTACTTTAAATTAAAGTTTATCCTTTTAGATATTTTTAAAATTAAGAAGATTTTTCTAAATATCAAACTTTTTAATTAAGAAATCAATTATATAAAAGAGAGTAATTATTAATACTAAATTCTTTTTATTAGTAGTATTAGTAATAATTAAGATTATAAAGCTTTTAATACTCTTAACTTTAAAAGCTTTATTAATAGTATTTTAAATCGAAAAAGTCGAGAAAAAAGTTAAAATATTATAAATTAAAATTTTTTTTTTTTTTATTTATTTTAACATCCTATATAAGTCTAAGACTATAGTAAGACGGTTAGCAGTTATACTGCTAGCAGCTAGGTGTATAAAGGCTATATATATATAATATTATATTTAATAAAAGGATATTAAAAGTCTAGCTCTAGTAAAAGAAATAAATAAGAAAAGTAGAATCTAACTCTTAATATTAAGAAAATTATTAAGCTAAATAGACTTTAATATATAATATTAAAGTGATATTAAGCTTAATATTAATAATTTGATAAGTTCTAATTTAAGTTTTAAATTAATAAATTAATTAAGTTCGAGATTTACTAACTAAGTCAAGTAGTATTTTCAAGTATAAATATTAGTATCCTTGATAAATTCTAAGCTAGCGTCGATTCTAAGCTTAGTATCTAATAGTAGTAAGAAGTTAAGATAGTATATATTAAACTTATCTTTTAACTTAAAACAAACTTTAGTAAGTAAACAGTAATTAATAAAAAGATATTCGGAAGTCTTCTTTTTACTATATTTATATTTATTATTATTAATAAAGCCTAATCGATATATATAAACTTTAATATAATTATACTCTAGCTTTAGCTAATAAAAAGTACTAGTTGTAATTTATTTAATTTTAAAGGGGATTGAGATTTTACTTTAAAGACTTAATTTATAGATTAAGATATAATTAGTTTTAAAATCTTTATTTTATTTAGATTTTATAGTTTATATTAAAGTTAATTCCTATTTCTAAATCTTAATATATTTAATACTAGTACTAAAATAAACGAAGCTAGTTAATTAAGAATTTAGTTCTAAGCTAATTACTTCTTTAATTAGTTTATTTACTATTTTATTACTTTCTATATTATAATATTTTAGAACCTAGACTAATTTAATATTAGTACTTTTATTAACTATTTAACTACTAGTATTATATACTTTTATTAACTATTTTTATCTTAAATTATTATTAAGCGAGTTTAACCTATATAATCTAACTTAATTATTATTATAGACTATATATTCTTATCCTTTTTAAACTAACTAACTAGCTAATTTGACTATCTAAATAACTTTTTCTAACTTACTATTATATACTAATTGATTCTAGTTGATATTCTATTTATATACTTAGATTAGCTTTTAGTTTAAATCTAAAAGAGTTAATCTAACTTTTATTTTAGTTCTAGTTTACAATTAGAACTTATTTATATAAAAAGAAAGTTGATTTAGTACTAGTATAGAAATTAACTCTTAATAATCTTTAACTTTATTTTCCTTCGAAAATTAATTAATTCAGATTGAAAATAGACTTAGAAGTATTTAAAAAGGGAATTTAAATAGATAAATCTTTTTAAGCTTATTTAGATTGATTAGCAAGTATATTGATTATCTAATCTAGTCTATTTATATTAGCTTTAATACTAGCTTTAGTTTTAACTTCGATCTCAACTTCTATTCTATCTTTAGAAAATAAAAGAGATTAAAAGTAAACTTTTAATAACTTTATAGTTTTTAATAACTTTATAACTCTTAGTAATTTTATAGCTTTTAATAACTTTATAACTCTTAGTAACTTTATAGCTTCTAATAACCTAGTAACTCTTAGTAATCTAATAGCTTCTAGTAACTTTCCTAAAGTAATTTATAAATTAAGTAGTCTTTTGAGAGTTTAAAAAACTAGAAAATATATTAATAAGTAGTACTAGTAAGATAGATATCAAAAGGTATTAATATAGTTTCAATATCTATAACTAGAATAAAACTAGTTTTAAAAATACTTAGTATTTTCTAAAGAGCTAAATTTTAAAGTAATTGAAGTTAGATTTTAAAGCTAATTTATCTTTTATACTAAATCGAGAAGCTATAGTCTAAAATACTAGTAATATAAATAATATATAACTAGTATATTATATAAAGAGATAAGCTAATCTAAATATTAGCTAATTAGTTAACTTAAAGAAATAATAATTTAACTTGATTAATTTAGATAGTAATATAACTTTTAAATTTAAAAGTATTATCAAACTAAATCTTAAACTATCTTATTAGCTTAGAAGAGTATATTACTTACTAATTTAGTAATTTAACTAAATAAGTTACTAAGTTTCTTATAAAGAAGTATATTAGCTTAGTTTTCTTAAAGTTAAAATCGATATTATTTACTATTTTAAAGGAATATAGTTTATTAGTTTTTTTTTCTAATATTTAATAATTCTTTTTAAAACTAGTAAAGTTAACTACTAGTATAATATTATCTATATAAGATTAGATTAAGTAGTTAATTGTTAGAAAAAGATCTTAGATATAAATCAAGAATAAAATTAAACTAATTAGACTACTTTAGAGAATCTTAGTATTAATAAAATGAAAAAACTTAATTTAATTATCGAAAGTTAGTCTTAACTATCTAACTTCTAAAAAGAAGTTAACTTAAGTTATTAAGCTAATTAGAAGTTTAAACTCTTTTAAAATAATTAATAATTGATTTTTAGATATATAATTAAAAGCCTTTTTAATATTAAGAAATAAGATTAATATTTTAAGATTAGTTATATAATTTTCTTCGATTTTAATTATTAGTAAAAGTCTAATATCGATTATAGACTTTTTAAATCTATTTCCAATTTAAAAGTTATAAAGAAGATTAGTAGTCTTAGTTAAATAGTTTAGTTTTTTAACTAATATCCTTTTACTAACTTTTTCTAGATAATTAAATAGTAAGATTACTTTATAAGCTTTCGAAATTAAGTAGTTTAGCTTTTTAACTTTTTTAAGTATTATATTAATTGCTTAATACTAGTAAGTAGAATAGTAGCTAGTATTGATAAGTAGATTATAAACTTTATAAAATAAACTAGGAATAGCTATATAAGTTTTATTGATAATTTCCTAGCTAATTCTATCTAGCTTAAAAGTTTTTCTTTTAATTTTCGTTAAATAAACTTTTTTAAATTTACTAATTACTAGTTTCGACTAAGAATCGACTTTATAAATATTCTAAGAAGGACTAGTCGATATTAGGAGTTAAGAGAATAAAGTAGACTTTAATATTCTTACTTTTTCTTTAAAAGTTAATTAGTTGGAAATCGAGAATAAGTTCTAGCTTTAATAGTTTTTAGTATAGCTAAATATTTTAAATATTAACTTTAGGTTTTTAATCTTTAAAAAAGTATTCTAATAACTCTTTTTAGTATATTTGATAACCAAAAAATATTGATTCTAAGTTAGTTAATAAACTTTTTAACTTTAATTTAGTCTTTAAGTTTTTAATATCGATTTTCAAAAGGATTTAAGTTTAAGAATTTACTAAAGTTTAATTCTTAATTTAAGCTTGATTTTTAGAATTATAATATTCAATACTAGCTTAATTATCTATACTAATTCTATACTAATAACTTCTAAAAACTTGATATTCGATATTTCAAGATTTAAACTAGTTTTAGTAAACTCTAAAAGTTCTTAATTTAGAATTAAACTCTTTTTAGCTAAATTAATAAAACTAATTTTAAAGAGATTCTAATTAACTTTCTTAATATTAAAGATTTAAAAAGAATTAGAATAGTTTTAATTTGATTTTAAATTCTTAATTATAAAAAAGATTAATAAGTAATCTGATTTTAAATCTTCTAATATTTACTAGTTATTAATATACTTTACTACTTTTTAAGTAATAAATATTAGATTTAAAACTAATAAGTTAGTTTCTTTAAAGAAGATTTTAACTTTAAGATTATTAAGTAAATTAAGATTATTCTTTTTAATCTAGTTAACTAATTAAGACTTTTTTTAAATATCAATTAACTCTAAATCTTACTAAAAGTAATATATATTAAAATCTTTTAAAATAAGCGAATAAGTTAAAATAGTTTTAAGAAATAAACTTCTTTTGATTATTTTATTTAATTTGTTTTCAACTTAGTTAATTTCATTATAAATATTAACTATTTCGAGTATATTGATTTCTTCGCTTAGTTATATTATTAATAAGTTCGAATCTATATTATCAAGTATTAGTATTATACTAGTAGTAAGAATTTTTAAAGTATAAACGAAAGTTCGTAGTTTAAAATCCTAATATAGTACTAATAGTTAGTTGAAGTTAATATAAGCTATAGATCGATTATTTAACTAGTTTAAGTTTTTAATTATAATCTATAGCTCTTAAATAATTAATAAGTTAATCTTTAGCTTAATAACTAGTTTGAGAATTGATTTAATTTCTAATAAACTTTTATTAAGATTTACTTATAATATCTAGATATCCTAGTTATTTATAAGCTAATAGTAACTCTTTTTATTATTTTATATATTTTATACAATTTACTATCGCTAGTATAGGATTAAGAGTAATTAATATACTTTAAAGCTAAATATAAGTAAACTTTCTTATAAATATTATAAATATTATAAGTATATTATAAGGTTATATATAGTTCTATATATAGTTTATATTTAACTTAGTATTTACAAAATTAAGTTATATACTTAAATCCTTGATATTTAATATATTATATCGATTTAGTTATACTTAATAGCTTTTTAATTCTAATTAAAATTCTAGTAATATAAATTTAGTTTCTAATATACTTTTCGACTTCTTCAATAGTTTTAAAAGAGATTACTGCTAAACTAGCTCTTTTAGCTACTTAGTTAACTTCTAATAAAAGCTAATAAGGAGTTTTAATTAGTTTAAAATTTAAAAAGCTATTAAAAGTCTTTATTTTATTTAATATTAGTTCTATACTTTTAAAAGTATTAAAGTTAACTATAAAGATCTTATATAATACTACTTTAAATTAAAGTTTATTCTTTTAGATACTTTTAAAATTAAGAAGATTTTTCTAAATATCAAACTTTTCTATTAAGAAATCAGTTATATAAAAGAGAGTAGTTATTAATACTAAATTCTTCTTATTAATAGTACTAGTAATAGTTAAAACTATAAAGCTTTTAATACTCTTAACTTTAAAAATCTTATTAATAGTATTTTAGATCAAAAGAGTAGAGAAAAGAGTTAAAGTATTATAGATTAAAATTAGTTGATTAACTGTTTTAGTTTTAATCTATTTAGACTTAGCTTTAGATTCTATTATTTTCTATTTATTAATAATATTTATACTAGTAGTAATATTAATAAAAGAAGCTTAGATCGGATTTTAAACGATTTTTATTACTTTTTATAAAAAAGTTATTAGAAATATTAAAGTTATTAAAAGTTAGATTACTAAGAACTAAACTAAAAGCTTCTAAGTTTTAGACTTAGCTTAAACTTCAATCTTCTAAATAATATATTTTAGGTTATTAACTTGTAAAGCTAGTATATTAGTAATTTTTCTAATTATACTCTTTTCAGTATAATCTTTAAAAACTTGTAATAAATCTAATAATAAAGTTTGTTTTTCCTAGGAGATAATTATAAATACTACTTTAAGAATAAGATTATAAGTTTCGGAGATAAATTAGTTAGCTAGATTATTTATAGTAGATATCTAAGTATTAGCTTAAGAATTAGCTTTAAATACTTTTACTAGTTTAGTAGATATAAAAGAGTTAGTCTATTTAAAGAAATAATAAGTTGTATTACTAATAGTTATATTAAGAGTAAGTCTAGTTAACAAGTTGAAGTTTAGAATATCTAAGAATCTAGTAAAGTTAATATTAATATTAAAGTAATAAAAGGAAAGTAATAAAGATATATTAATATTTATTTTTATATTAATATTAACTAGAGGGTTAGATTTAATAAATATAATATTAGTAAAAAATTTAGAAGTAGAAAAGGTAGTTATATAAATTTCGAAGCTAAAGCTCTATTAGTTAATCGGAGTTTTAAACTCTATATTATAGTTTTAGGATATATTCTAGTTATTATTATTTAAGATAGATATTCTATTATTAGTAATCTTAACTAGTAATAATAGTATAATAGTCTTATAGTCTAGTATTAATAGTATAGTAGAAGATATATTTAATATTATTTAATATTATCGAATTAAACTAGTTTAGTTTAATATTATCTTTAATATTAATAGAGTAAATAGTTGAAATTATAATATATCCTATTTAGATTTTAGCTATAATAGTAGTATCTTAATAACAAAGAGGTGTATTAATAAGCAAGAAGCTTTATTAAGTCTATAGAAGTATATTAAGTCGGAGTAAATCTTTTTTATTTATTTTTTAATAATTTTTAATGATTTTCTAATATTTTTATATTTTTAGGTTTTAAGTAAAAATTTGATAATATAAAGTAAAATTCGTGGTTTTCGGCGATAATAACGATATCTCGATAATATTAGATTATATAATAAAGCTAATTACTTTATTCGATCTATTAGGCTATAATTAATAAGAATATCGAAAGATCGAATCGATTTAGATAACTATATAAGTTTTTTTCAATGAATTTTTATAATATATTTAACCTATTATTAATAGATTAAAATTAGTTGATTAATTATTTTAGCTTTAACTTATTTAGATTTAGTTTTAAATTCTATAGTTTTCTATTTATTAATAATACTTATACTAGTAGTAATACTAATAAAAGAAGCTTAAACTAGATTTTAAGTAATTTTTATAACTTTTTATAAAAGAGTTATTAAAAGTTAAATTACTAGAAGTTAGATTACTAAAGGCTAAACTAAAAGTTTTTAAACTTTAAACTTAATTTAGATTTCAATTTTTTAAATAGTATATTTTAAGTTATTTACTTAAGAAGTTAATATATCGATTATTTTTTTAATTATACTTTTTTCAATATAGTCTTTAAAGATCTATAATAAATCTAATAATAATATTTATTTATTCTAGAAGATAGTTATAAATACTATTTTAAAGATAAAGTTATAAGTTTTAGTAATAATTTAATTAACTAGATTATTTATAAAGGTAATAAGAAAGGTAGTTTTCAAATTTTTATTATTTCGAAGTTCTAGTAAAAAGAGATTAATTTATTTAAAAAAGTAGAAAGGAATTATATTAAAGCTAGTAATTATATTTAAAGTAAGTCTATTAAGAAGGTTTAAACTTAGTATATCTAAAAAGTTAGATATATTTAAATTAGAGTTAAAGTAATAAGTAATAAATAAGAATAGTAAAGTAATAATATTTATAATAGTAATATTAATAAATAAGTTAGATTTAATAGTTGTAGTTATTAAAGAAGTAGTTAAATAAAAGTTAGTTTAAATAATATTCTAACTATTAAACTCTTTAATAGAAATTAAAAATCCTTTTATAATAATACTAATATCTTACTTTTAAAGAAGTATATTTATATTAGGAAAAGTATTCTAGATCTATAAAGATTTAAAGTATTAATTCCTAAATTTTAATAATTCCTTAATATTATTATAATCCTGTAATTTAAACTTAATATTATTTTAATATTAGATATCTAGAAGTATTAAAAGTAATAATAATAATAATATCTTAAAAGAGGAAAGTTGTATTAAAATGTAAATAGATTTATTAAGTTTATAAAAACTTATTAAGCTTATTACTAATATCGGATTAATAATTTTTTATTAATATTTATTGTTTTTTAATATTTTTATATTTTTTAAAGTTTTTAAGTGAAAATTTTGAAAATATAAAGTAAAAATCGATGAAATTAATAGTAATAATAATATCTTAATAGCGGATAATTATATAACTAAGCGGCTTAGCTTATTCGATCTATAGAAGAGTTATATATTATATTTATAATTGATTTGATAATTTTCAATAACTATATATATTTTTTTAATAAGTATATTAAATCCTTTTAACTAAATCGATTTAATCTTTCGATATTCTTATTAATTATAACCTAGTAAATTAAATAAAGTAATCAACTTTATTATATAACTTAGTATTATTAAAATATTATTATTATTATTGAAAATCGCGATTTTTACTTTATATTATCGAATTTTTATTTAAAATTTAAAAAATATAAAAATATTAGAAAATTATTAAAAATTATTAAAAAAACAAAGAAAAAGATTTACTTCGATTTAATATATTTTTATAAATCTAATAAAATTACTTATTTATTAATATACCTTTTTATTATTAAGATATTACTATTATATCTAAAATCCGAATAAGATATATTATAATTTCAATTATCTACTTTATTAATATTAAAGATAATATTAAAGATAATATTAAATTAAACAAGTTTAATTTAATAATATTAAAGAATATTAAATATTCCTTTTACAATATTACTAGTACTAGATTATAAAACTATATTATTATAATTACTAGTTAATACTATTATATTAGAATATTTACTTTAAATAATAATAGTTAAGATATATTTTAAAATTATAATATAAAGTTTAAAACTTTAATTAACTAATAGAATTTTAACTTCGAAACTTACTTAACTACTTCCTTTTCTAACTTTTCAATTAATACTATATTTATTAGATTTAGCTTTTTAATTAATATTAATATAGAAATAGATATTAATATATCTCTTTTACTTTTTTCTTATTATTTTAATACTAATATTAACTTTATTAAATTTTTAGAGATTTTAAACTCTAATCTATTAACTAGATCTATTTTTAATATAACTATTAGTAATATAACTTATTATCTTCTTAAATAAATAAACCTCTTTATACTTATTAAACTAATTAAAGTATTTAAAATTAATATTTAAGCTAATTCTTAAATAACTATTATAAATAATTTAATAAACTAACTTATTATTAAAGCTTATAATTTAATCTTTAAAGTAGTATTTATAATTATTTTCTAGGAAAGATAAATATTACTTTTAAATTTAATATAGATCTTTAGAGACTATATTAAAAAGAGTATAATTAGAAAAATAATTAATATATTAACCTTCTAAGTTAATAACTTAGAATATACTATCTAGAAGATCGAAGTCTAAACTAAGTCTAAAATCTAAAAGCTTTTAGTTTAACTTTTAGTAACTTAGTTTCTAAGAATTTAACTTCTAATAATTTACTTTTTAGTAATTTAGCTTTTAATAACTCTTTTATAAAAAGTAATAAAAATTACTTAAAATCTAGTTTAAACCTCTTTTACTAGTATTACTACTAGTATAAATATTATTAATAAATAGAAAATAGTAGAATTTAAAGTTAAGTCTAAATAAGTTAAAGCTAAAATAACTAATTAATTAATTTTAATCTATAATACTTTAACTTTCTTTTTTATTTTCTTAATTCGAAATACTATTAATAAGGCTTTTAAAACTAAAAATATTAAAAGTTTAATAATCTTAGTTATTATTAATACTATTAATAAGAAGAACTTTATATTAATAATTACTCTCTTTTATATAATCGATTTCTTAATTGAAAAACTTAATATTTAGAAAAATCTTCTTAATTTTAAAAGTATTTAAAAAGATAAACTTTAGTTTAAAATAGTATTATATAAAATCTCTATAACTAACTTTAATACTTTTAAAAGTATAAAACTAGTATTAAATAAAATAAAAACTTTTAATAACTCTTTAAATTTTAAGTTAATTAGAACTTCTTATTAACTTTTATTAGAAATTAACTAAATAGTTAAAAGAGTTGATTTAATAATAGTCTCTTTTAAAACTATTAAAGAAGTTAAAAAGTATATTAAGAACTAAGTTTATATTATTAGAATTTTAATTAGAATTAAAAAGCTATTAAATATAATTAAATCAATATAATATATTAAATATTAAAGATTTAAGTATATAACTTAATTTTATAAATATTAAGCTAAATATAGATTATATATAAAACTATATATAACTTTATAATATATCTATAATATC
>JANHAA010000264.1:6985-30007 GCA_026225975.1 Clarireedia hainanense | reverse complement strand
TGGATCGACGAATCGAGAGTACAATTGGGAAGTCATTGAATGTGAAATTACTGAAGGTAAATTGCATAGTTATCTTACCTTCCATTTCTGTTAGCTCTTACTTACTTTGAGAAATAGTTTGAAGAATTGAATGATCGATGGATCGACGAATCGAGAGTACAATTGGGAAGTCATTGAATGTGAAATTACTGAAAGTAAATTGCATGGTTATCTTACCTTCCCTTTCTGCTGGCTCGTACTTACTCTGAGAAATAGTTTGAAGAATTGAATGATCGAGGGATCGACGAATCGAGAGTACAATTGGGAAGTCACTGAATGTGAAATTACTGAAAGTAAATTGCATAGTTATCTTACCTTCCCTTTCTGCTGGCTCGTACTTACTCTGAGAAATAGTTTGAAGAATTGAATGATCGAGGGATCGAGGAATCGAGAGTACAATTGGGAAGTCACTGAATGTAAAATCACTAAAGGTAAATTACCTAATCATCTTACCTTCCATTTCTGCTGGCTTGTACTTACTTTGAGAAATGGTTTCAAGAATTGAGTGATCAAGGGATCGATGTTTAAAGGATCAATGTATTAAGGGATCGAGGCATCGAGAGTACGATTGGGAAGTCACTGAATATGAAATTGCTAAAGGTAAATTACTTAACTATCTTACCTTCCCTTTCTGTTAGCTTGTACTTACTTTGGGAAATAGTTTGAAGAATTGAGTGATCAAGGGATCGAGGGATCAACGTACTAAGGGATCGAGGCATTAAGGGTACGATTGGGAAGTCACTGGATGTGAAATTGCTGAAGGTAAATTATCTATCTTACCTTCCCTTTCTGCTGGCTCGTACTCATTCTGAGAAGTGGCCCGAGTGATCGAGAGATATCTAGTGATCGAGGGATCAAGGAATCGAGGTACTAACGGATCGAGGCATTAAGGGTACGACTGGAGAGTCACTGGATGTGAAATTGCTGAAGGTAAATTAACTATCTTACTTTCCCTTTCTGTTGGCTCGCACCTACTCTGAGAAGTAGTTCGAATAATCGAGTGATTAAGTGATAGAGTGATCGAGGCATTAAGGGTAAGATTAGGAAGTCACTGAATACAAAGTCACTGAATGTAACTTGCCTAGTTATCTTACCTTCTATTCCTGATAAGTGGTTGGAACAGTGATTAGGAAGTCACCGAACGTGAAGTCACTGAAGATAAATTATTCATCTTACCTTCCCTTCCTACTATCTCATGTCTCTACCTTGAGAGATGATTAGAGCAGTTATTGGACAGCGGCGTGGGACTCTATGGGTCGTGGTTTCAACTTCTTGTCTTATCCACTGGGTTTTCTCTATCGTAACTATCTTTTCACTGTGCCAGTTATTCTCACTTTCCATAACCCAACACCAATCTTCTATGTTCGCTTAACTCTCTGCTTCGTCTATTTATTCTACATTGTCCGCTTCTTCATCTACTTTTTCTTTACCTTCTTTCAATCACAATCACAATAATTCTACTTTCGATTCACTTTACTTCGTCCTCTTCACTCTTAAGCACTACTTCATTACCTTCCTCCTCACGTACGAGTTCCAGCTCATCTTCGTCCTCTTCGCGTACGAGTTCCACTTGGTCGTCATCCTCCTCCTCTTCCCTTATAGGCTCTAGTTCATCTCATACTTCATCGCCAAAATGGATCCCAAAGCTCTAACTGACGAAGGAGTTCGGTTGTCATCGGCTATCCGTGCTGTCTTGAAAAATATCCATAATGCCCATCTTTTGGATGACGGCGTTATTGCAAGGTTAGCATCAGATATTGTAGTAAGTAATTGATCTCATATCCTAGCATTTACTTCGATATTGACAAATGGAGCACGGTAAAGAATCCATCCGTCAGTCTATTGGAGCCGCTTCAGCGGTGACCCCTACAGCAGTGACCCCTAATCCTCTTTCTTCCTCGAAAAAACGTAAACACAACTCTAAGGAAGGAAATCACAAGAAAAAATTGGTAAGTACATTCTGCCCTGATATACAACTATGTTTACTGATTTAAAGACAATCGACACGGCTATTGTTATCAGTAGCGATGGTGTAGAATTTCCTTCCTCGCCCCCCCTACCTTCTATTCATCAGAGACTCGATATATATGTCAGTTTCTGCTTTTCATTTACTACTAATACTCTACTAATAATTTATAGGGAGCTCAACCAAATACATATACTACCGAGACGTCTTCCTTGTTGCATGAATTCATCAAAGTTGAGTCCGAGCCAAGGAAAATTCGAAGTGCAAAGAATGCAGAATCGTTATCATCATCGTCCTTTCAACACTACTCGGAGGAAGTAAGTATTCCATTCCCTATCACACATTCTTCACATTACTTATTCACATTACTTATTCATATCCAGCCTAGTTCCGACCCCCCTAATAATAATACCTCTGATTGTACTGAAGCTGTTCCAAATCTATCGTGAGTCTATTATCATCTATCATAGATATGAACTAACCCTTTGCTGTGATGTCGCCGAGATCGATTTTATAGGAACGGTTATATCTGTCAGAGTATGGAGTCGTACCGGTGAATATGAACATGAAGCCATGGACGACTTTATAAAAAAATACACGAACAAGTTAGTAACAGAAGCCCGGAGAAGTAGAATGTCTGGTCCTGGATATCTCGATCATATTCACGTACCATTAAACTCGATGGCATATTTCTGCTTTATTAGGGGCTGCGATCAGGTTTTTAATGCAGGAACACCTCTAAAAGAACATCTCCGGACAGATCACGCACTCGTTCACTTTACCCAGGAAATAAAGGGGAGTCCTTGCAGGTCTTGTAATCATATCTCAGTTTCTGGTAATGCTTTACAGGCACACATATATACAGCTGGGCATATCAAGGAGGTCGAAACTAATAATGTACGACAACGCAAAAAACGGTGAAGGGCGAAGCCGTTTGGAGTCAGCCAGTCTGATGACCCCAAAAACATACAACTACATTTTTGAGCTTTCTATTCCCTGTCCTCTGTTGCAGCATGATCTGGTATGTGAATACTCCACCCCACACGCTCGTATAGCTCAAGCTAACAATTTCAGTCGGGAATAGCTGCTATGTGAATTGGAGGATATTTTGGTAGAACTCGCTTGATAGAATTTGACTCTTTGTTGTTCATAAATTTTTGTAATTTTTGCAGCGTGGCGATAGTATCGACGGGTGATATACTAAATATACTTGCTTATAGGCTTTGGAGGACTTAACA
This sequence comes from Clarireedia hainanense, assembly GCA_026225975.1. NCBI lineage: Eukaryota > Fungi > Ascomycota > Leotiomycetes > Helotiales > Rutstroemiaceae > Clarireedia > Clarireedia hainanense. Next base: position 26,764 of record JANHAA010000264.1, on the reverse strand, counting down.
ATAAGTACAAATGATATTTTATTTGATTGTCATAGTTCCTATCTACAGTGAAGAGGACTAGCTGTATTTATACACCCTCAGGTTTCGTATTCCAAGCCTACAATCCTGAAGTCATACATTCCACTTCACAATCCTAAAGTCATATATTCTATAGGATTTGCGATCCTGAAGTCATAGATTCTATAATTCTAAATTTAATTGGTTGTAATTATTTCACTCTATAGCTCAACTATTGTATGATGAAAATGTGTCTAAAAATTTTTGTTTTATGTTTTTAGTGCTAGTCGTTGAACATTCCAACTGGGCATACTAATGCAGCCCAATAATCCACATCTATTTCAAGTTGGATAGTTTCTTGGAATCCACACATAAAACTTAGACAAGCAAGCCCGAAGGGCCCCTACTAAATATGTTATTGCTGCTATAAGTGGTCGACACCGCTCTGCTACCTACACCAATAGCTGACAAGTTCTCCAGACTCTACTAATCCTGTCATCACAACCAAGCCTATCGCTACTTAGTCTGGAATATTCAACGACTGACACTAAAACCTAAAACAAAAAATTTCAAACATATTTTTATCATACAATAGATATAATAGCAATTACTATGAGCTACAGAGTGAATTGATTGAAGCTATTTACAGAATTGCCAACTCACAAAGAAACTTGGCACAGAACAGAAATAACTATTTACCGCGAGATAGGTGCAAGGCGACAGACAATATAATCTCTCCAACAGCAACCTTTCCTCTGTATACGGATCGTCGTCACCAGAAGGGGGGGGCACCCACAAGGGGCTTCGGTTCTGACAAGGCGGCGAGGAGGGAGCAAGGCGGCGAGGCTTGATGGTTAGGACTGCAAATGACTTCTGTGACCGCTCCGACGGAACCATCTATATAGACCTCACATTGTGAGAACTAAGCAAAGCAGCACCGATTAGGGCTTCACAGACATCAGCGGTTGATTTATCTCCAAGTTTGTGGTTTCTTGGCGCTGAGGGAGCAAGGCGGCGAGGAAGGATCAAGGCGGCGAGGCTTGATGGTTAGGACTGCAAACGACTTCTGTGACTGCTCCGACGGCACCATCCATACACATTGTGAGAACTGAGCAAAGCAGCACCGATCAGGGCTTCACAGACATCAGCGATTGATTTATCTCCAAGTTTGTGGTTTCTTGGCACTGGGGGAGCAATGCCGCGAGGAGGTGGCAATGCTATCGCCGTTGGCGACAGTACTAACTTATTTTCATTCATGAGGTGATGTGAAATATAAGCTGTAATTGTCACTTCTTTAGAAGTAGCGACACTTTTATGCTTTGAACTAGAATCTCCACCAGCAATTTGTAAGTACTGTCGCCAACAACGATTTGGGGATCTTCAAACTTGGATTAGTATTTGATTGGAAGGTAGAAGGTCGGGAATAATTACCATTCCATTGGGGCTCCAAAGGAACCTGGCACTCCACTGCACTATCTAGCGCGACCTGGTTGCAACGGGGACGGACACGACAACCTTTCCTCCGCATATGGATCATCGTCACCAATGAGAGGAGGGTGGTCACCCATAAGGAGCCACAATTGTATCTGACCAGTAGCGACGTCAGAAGCGGCAGCAGAAGTAGATGCTGCAAAGGCATCAGCGGTAGCAGCACCAATAGTAGCAGCAGAGGCTGCGGGGGCAGACGAGGTGTTAGGGTTTCGGCGAGGGATCTAAAGAGTTATAAGCAAATTTGCATACTACACAATGATAAATAAGAAGAGGATTGAAACATACCCTAACAGCACCCTCGCCAGGGACACTCTTCATTCCTTGGTATGAGTTCCCAGGTCCCATGTTCACATATTCGCGAATGGCTTCCGGATTGTTGGGGTCAGCATGACTGAGTTGTTACCAGCGTCGATTCCTGTATCGCGCCTCGTTGGCAAGTTGGTTTCCGCGTGGTCTTCTTGTTCGTGAGTTCGGCGGCACTAAGTCCCATGCAGGCATATTCGCGAATAGCCGCTGTGACGAGCCTACTAATAAAAGTGCTGAATGACCTTAGAATATTGAACTGAAGACTAGAGTTGCTCATGTCCTCTAGCCAGCTACGCTACGTTATGACCATGCCCAACAGCTCGTCCATCTAATTATCAATAAGCGTCGAGGGGCAAGAATGATAGTCTTCGAAACACGAAGGCTTTGAGGCACCTGCGAGGATACATTTGGCTCAGGAGAAAGTGCCACTTGTGCAAGGGCAACAAGAACAGTAATCCTAGAGACCCATTAGCTTTAAAGCAAATTAGAGTATTTCATGATCTTAACTTACACTTGCATTGCTTTCATAAATCCCATGGTGTGTGCGAGTAGGCAGCCGTGAGTTGCTTTAATATCGGCGGTGATTTGGTTCCAAATGAATCTGATACCTGTAAAGTGGTTTATCGGTTGGAGAATTGGAATTCATTGGAACGATGAAGAATTTTAATTCGTTGCAAAGATGAAGTTAAAAGTCGGATGAAGTGGAAGTGAGTGAAGATAGAAGTCGGATGAAGATAGAGGTCGGATGAAGATAGAGGTCGGATGAAGATAGAGGTCGGATGAAGATAGAAGTCGGATGAAGATAGAAGTGAGTGAAGATGGAATGTCTTGATATTATGGTCCACACGTGACTATGTACTGAGGGTTGCTTTAAATTTTGCCCGCACGGACCTTGACACAAATTTGGGCTTCCGATTAGTCATAAATGCATTTTGTTCACTGCCGGAGGTTTAGGTGCCGACCCTATCAAAATCAGCAATGACTGAGTCCAGGGGAATGGCAAACGGAATGGCAAATGGCATAGCAGTGGCAATATAAAAATAGTCTGCCTCCACGGCAGTGGCCCTCGGAGAGCCAGCGGAGCGTCACCCGCTAGCTAGATTGTTTGCTGTACTTGACATTTCCCTATTCCTGCCACTGTAAATGCTAAGTAATCACGATGGGGAGGATAAATTGGAATCGCCCAATAGCCGTATTTAAGATCGAATGTACTGAACATCTTGTGTTGCGGTTGCGCGAGATAGTTATATGTTTTCGTTTGAAGCTCTTGAAAGCAACCCGGTTTCTCTTCATCGAGATGACTATAGTTGAAGGTAACTCTCACTTCTGCGTTGGGGTCGGGATTTTCAGGCTTATCTTTCGCTACTAAGACTGGGTCCGCATTCCAGTCTGTTCCAGGTAGTCCTCGTTCCTCCTTGCCATATGACCTTTTGCCTGACAAATGGTATTCCGTTCTCCTCGCAATGCAAAAACGCCAACAATGGTATCAACGATCGCAATGCAGCAGTGGAGCGTATCTATAATACGCCCAGCTTTTGCATTGCTACACTGTCTATGCGGAAAGTTGTCCGGATAGTGAGTGATTTGGCATGTCAAAGGCTCGACATCGAAAGCACCTTCGTTGTAGGATCCTCGGGGGCCGTGATAGGTAGGATTGAATATTGACAAATGGAAGTATGTGGTTTGGGGATATACCATTGCGACGAAGGAAATCAACACGTTGAACAGTAAACCACAACTGGGACTCAGGACAGGGGGGGGAGGAGTGGTCAGGTCTAGTGAAGATTAACTCCCTTTCTCTTCAAACTGCTGCAGGTCTTACTCTTTCGCGGCTGGAATAGAACAATGTTGCAAATACCATGCATGTGGTCGATGTGATGAGAGATATGTTACTGGATACCAGCGCCAATCTCGAACTTGATACGTTGGGGTTTTCTGGAAGAACATAAATATGCATACAGGTAAGGTCTTGTAGTCGAAACTGGGCTTGCGTGGCTCAAAAGTTCAACATTAATGGCACAATGAAGTTTGTAGTTATTTAAATCGATACAGAAGATAGTAATCATACAAGAATCCAGGCTCCACGTCATCAGCATACCATGCCCACCAGTTCTTCTAGTGATACATCATGTATATCTGCCATGCTTACCGATCATAAATCGTAGCAAACACCAGGGTTGTTCCTCTATATCCAATCCCGTCCATCCCGTCCATCCCAATCCCCCAGTCATCTCATCTTATCATGTACCATCCCATCCCATCCCAACCAATCCAGCCTCCCTATGCAAGAAACTCCGCCCCAAAATCATACAAAGAAAACAATAAGAAGAAAAGGAAACGCAATCTCAAATCAAACATGCTCAAGAAGAAATCTGGAACGCTCTTGCCTCAGGAACTGGAACGGCTCTCTTATGATGAAAGCCATGAATGTGTCTCGGCTTCACTCCAGCACTGCTCTTGATGGCGTAAATGTCAATAGCAGCCGTCTCACCAGCCGAACAAGTTGTACCGTCACTTAATTGAAGCACAGCAGACCACTGGTTATTAGAGCATCGCTGGAATGATGTTCCACCAATGCAATTCCACGAACCTGAAGAGGTGCATTTGCTTCCCGGCGCATAAGCACCCCCTGATGATGAAATGGCAGTGCCACTTGGGATACTAGAGCTTGCTGTGCTAGAAGCCGCAGCGCTAAAGGTGTAAGGAACAGCTCCCGTACCGGAAGGAACATTAGCTGATGTGCCAGAAGTTCCGCTAGCACCTGGAACGAAGACTGCGGTAGCTGATGTTACAGAAGAAGTAGAACTAGTTTGAGCGAACACGCCGCCGGCTGATGAAGTAGCTGATGCAGCTACGCCAGTAGCGCTTGCGACGCCACTTGCTACACTCGATGCACCGCCAGAGGAAGCTCCGCTACCGTTCAATGTTCCAATTGTGTTTGGATCGCATTTGCTTGTTCCAGTATACCAGCCTGTGAGACGGTTTGCAATATCGGAAGAATAGCAATGAGTAGCTACACCACCTCCAAGGTTACCATCGGCGGCGATTGATCCAGAGTTGTAGATACGGGCAGCTTTGTAGTATTTTGAAACATCGCTACAACCGGCTTGGGCAAGACATTGCTTCAATCCGTCTCCGGCTGCCGTACCGGCCGTACCATCAGTCAACATTTGTACTATTTGGCTCTTTGGACATGGATTTAGGACGCTGGTGCCGGTGTTACAAGATCCTAAGTTTGATGTTAGCCTTCATATACTCAAGGCTGGGAGTTATATTTGCATACCATTTCCTTGATTAGATTGCATAAGACCGGGATTGGCATGGCTGTATGCGGTAGTTGGAGCTCTAACGCAACCATTCGATTCTTGCATCATAATAGCCATGATGAATCGGCTGTCGATACCAGTTGATTGTGAAACTTCCTGAATGCTTTCCTTTAAGTCTTTGATCTCATCTTCCGAGTTGTTCTCGACTCCGAATTGAGTGCAGGACGCATTCAAGACTGCATGGTTGTCTTCGAACCTTTGCGCCTATTAGTTAGCCGATCACGTCTCGTAGGATTGTAAAACACTTACATTGTATCAAAACTTGACATCCAGGCGCTCTGATCTGGCCAACCTGCAGATGTTTCTCCATTTCCTCCATAAACAGTGTAGGTACTTCCGGTGGTTCTTTTCAAATAATAAGCATACTTGTCGAGAGAAGATGTGTATGGTGCTGCCAAAGTGAGTGTGGAAAGGCTGCCTGCAGCCAACATCTGTTTCTTGTGAGCAACATAAGCTAAACACGAAAGATGATGACTTACAAAGTGAAGGACAAACATGATGAACTCGTCAAGAGTGTGGTGCGTATAGCAAACAAATGAATGAAAATCGGCTTACCGGTTGTGCTGTGAAAGACCTCTTCTGCGGAGATCTTATTTTTCTTATATCCTCCTCCAAGAACCCCACCATGAAGGAATGTGGCTCCCCGACCGTCCAGAAGGCAGATCCCACTCCTTGCTTGTGCCCTGAATGTACATAGACCGTAAGAGGCCTAGAGCCATTTTTCGGTGCTTTACATGGCCTAGATGCAGGAGAAGTGGTGTACGCCCAGGGGAAAAAGTATAATGTGTAGCACACCACTCTGCATTGCAGCTCCAAACCCGTTCAGAAAGGGGTGAGCAAATCAGCTGCAGGGGAAACCAGAAAAAAGAGGATTATCACACAGGTAGAATCCGGCGCGCCAAATTGTGCCTAGGATCTCTTTTGCCCCTCCTTAGGCGATGTGAGAAAAATGTACCCAAGCAAAAATGCAATTGTTTCGACCATCAATAGACATAAAAACAGGCTTGAAATTCACTGTTCGGCAGTTGGGTACTCTGGGTGAGAACCGAAACGAGGACCAAGGTCCTGCCGTCACTCAACCAGATTCGCGACCTCAAAAGTATGTATCTTAAGCTTCTGTTCCTACGGCCGTGGCTGAAGAACTGTCAAAGGCCCCTCGTACACACACGCCTATTCACTCGGTGGGGTTCAGGTGTAAAACAGACGCCGCTATCTCGTATCGTAAAGCTTGTCTGTCGATTAGGATTCAGGGGCGTTCTCAGCTTTTTTCTTTCTTCGCAAGTGAACGCAATGTGATGACAGAAGTGAGTGAGTACGGTTGCAATTGGCTGACATGCCATTAGCCCCCGTTTACGCTGACATGGTTCGATTACTTGCCCGCGCGCTCCGGTTGGAATGCACGTACGCAAAGTCTTTTCGGATGCCCAATCACGTCAAAAGATGGCGGACCGTACACAAAGGGAAGGTTACATGCTCCCAAAGCACATGGGATTCAGAGCTTGTCCTGCATAGTACCTGAATATCTGGCTAGATCGTGCTTCACCAATGAGACGCTGATTCGGCAGGCAAACGTCAAAACTTGCGACTCCTGCCGGCCAATAGTTCCTCATTTGGTGGTGGGGCTGGAAGGATTTCCCCCTATCCTTGATTAGTAGTAGATTACTGTTGTATTGGAACATTCCAACGATATGTTAAATCTTTTTCAGCATCTTCAGCCCAGCTTACGCACGCATGTTGGTTCTTTTGAGATGTGATGAGTGATTTTTTTCTTCTTTCCCCTTTTTTTCTTTTTCCCGTGGAATGCAATACTTTGCATCAAAACCTTACAGAAGAACTACAGCATTGGGAATTCTCGCATCAAGAAATCAATGAACCGGTCCCAGATCACAACAGGCTCCAACATTAAGCCCGTACTCGGCTCTTCAGAGCCACCTCTTCACCACTCTGTAGGATTACACAGTAGTGAGAAGTAGGACAACAGTTGGGTTTATGTTTGTTTCGCAAATACTCGATAATGCCACTCCTTCACCACCAACATGAATCTCTGTATACCACACACTATGTCACCGTTTTAGTCTTTGAATTTTTTATTCTGTTTTTTTTTCCGGCACGCTTGCCGTGTTGTCTAGCAAATGACCGACGACGAGCGGTTATGGTTACGCCAAATCAAGGCATCGATCTGTACAACACGGAATAATCAGTTGTACAAGAATCATTATCACCAAGTTTAATATATGAAACCGATTGTATCATCCTTTCGCAGGTAATCAAAATCGAACGTTCATTTTGCAATTTGAACTTCTGCCGTTGCTATTGCTCGCTGGGATACGAGGGCGTGTGCTGGCTGCCTGGGGATGAATATGAGCCGTGGTTGCATACATGTTGGCTAAAATAGTATTGTTTAGCTACATAAAATAGTCTGGGGGGCACATGGCAATTAAAAAGGAACTGGAGAACTTCTTTATCAATTATAGAGAGTGTTTTGGATTCTGGGTACAGTCGTTGCGTATCAATTGAGCTTGCTGTTCTTGCGCACCGATATTTGAAATTGCATATAGTTTGCAAACCCCCTTTTCTTAATTGTCTGGTTGAAACATTGGAGGTGAGAAAAGGTGCAGATTTAGCTTGGGTACGAGGAGATGTCATTTACCAAGTTGGATTTATGGTAGTCTCCAGGTTCCCGTAGTTACCTAAACCGAAGGTCCGAATCTAGTTTCATGTTTCTTGCTTCCACAATTCGTTTCCATTAGGCCATTGAGGTGACGTTCGTAGTAATGGGCGTGGATAGCATGTGACCGAGGTGCATCCTTGAGAGGCTGTGACGTTTGTTTGCGGTCGTCAAATGGGCTCAGCCCGGCATTCATTCCAAGGCTTATCCTTCAGCGTCTATTATTTCCATTGGTAATGGAAACTGTGTTCCAGTGCCAAATCCTACCGTATATTGTCAACTAAAAGTCATGCTGAATGGATTATCTAAGAGATTCTTGTGGCAAATAGGTCAAAGTGCCACTGTGCCTGGTTGTTGGATGAAGTGGTTGGCTTTTAGATAAGTTGCTCGTCCGGAGTGCCATTGGCCGTTCTGTGTAGATGTATTCTGACTCCTAATAATCCTTGGTTAGCAATTGTTGGTTGATTATCCTAATATTTTACCTCCATAGTGCGATGATATGGGTCTATCCTAGCATGCACTTACATATCTCCCTTAAGCCGCCATGAGAACGAGGTAAACTTTTCAGACACTGCTCAGATCGTCATTCGATCCGATCTATAAAGCATGAAATGTTGTTTCCAAGTCATTAATTGAAATCTAAGATGGCTTTACGACGAATTTGTTTCCTCCCAGATGCCCAAATGCGGAAGGAAGTGGCTCGTTCTTTCCTTGAATCGAAGTGTCAGTATCGTTGAAGGTACTACATTCATCATATACTCGCTGTTCCACCAGGGTTGCCAATCCTAATTAATTACTTTGACAGTAAAGGTTTCTCTTGTAGCCAGTCGAGCCTAATAGCTGTAGCATTGCAAGCTTTCCTCGCATTGGTACAAAACTTTCTCAAATGATACTATATCAAATCTCTTCATCTCTACCCCTCCTCTCTCTCTTTGATTGATCTCAGTATATCGTGCCTGTGCAGGAGAAAAAAGATACCATTTCCTTGGTCCATTTTTCATTTGCTTATCCTCTAGGTATATCATTACTTGCATAACCATCCAAGAAGTTGAAGCACCATAAGACCCTAAAACTCTGTTCTGAACCCTTAATGAACTAGTCGCCGTTAGTAAGATGTCAAACTATGGTTCGATCTTACTATCACAGAACTAGGAGATAGCTACAATAATGTCCAGTCCAGAAGAAAATTCTCTGTAGTTCACGTCATTGTTCTATTCAGACGAAATGCGAATACACTAACAAATCTTGCATCTATTTAAGAACTCTGTCCTGTCTGACCCTCTCTAATTCCTCAGCATAGTTGCCATTAATTTTTCTCCATTCAAACAATATACTGTTGTCGATAACTATATTCTCGATACCCAGACCTCTATAATCATCTTCTTCAAACTCAACTCCGACATCAAAAGACTCTTAATCACCTTCTACAACTTATTCTTCCTACCCACCTTAGATACCGAAACTATTAAATCCCTACTTCTGCAACATATTTCTCCGATTCGGTTCATATATCGAGACTTCTAGAGTCATCACCTCAACAACAACTTCCTTCGGCTCCATTCGAACATCGGGTTTGCAGAACCTCACTTCAAAAGACAGTGTTCTAATCTAAGTTAAACACTTACAGCTTTCAAAACAAAAAGTCAAACTACTCCTTCATCGCTACAATGCCTTTGCCTTTCCGGGGTTCTAACCGAGTCTCTCGCTTCATGAATAGAGTAGCTGGACCAGCCAACCGTGCCTTGCCCCGACGAGCTGTCCTTCAATACCCCCCCAACCCTGACGACCTCAGACGTCTCCAGGATCCCTGGTTTGCTGATTTGCTCTCTCCATCAGTGATCGACCTTTTTGACGGTATAGCTCATCAGATTCCCATTCAGCTGAACAGCAATGACAACGAAGTAGCCGATGAGCTACCTCCAGCTGAACTTCTCAATGCTGATGACAATCGCCCCCACGTACGTGTTAACGACTTAGGTACCCCGCAACCCCGCTTCGCGTTTCTCGCTCGTATCGAAGAAGACGGCACTAGAGTTCTTCGTACCACCGCCTCGAATCACAGCGCCTTAAACGATTACGACACCGATCGTGTAAACCGTGAAAGACATGGATCCTCAACTATTGGTTACAACAACCCCCCTGGACAGCACGCGAACCTCGCTTACGTCGAAGAGGACGGTACTCCGGTTACGCACGATAACCTACCGCACCACCACGCTACGTATTTTGAAAATGACAGCGGTAGTAACGATACACAAATCGGTCAATACTTTTATCTTGCCGCCATACAAGCGGATGGTACTAGAGTTCTTCGGAACGGTTTCGGTGACACCCAACTGAATGGCTTCCTCGTGTCTCGCAACAATGTCTCGAATTATCAACCGCCTTCCGTAGAAGACGGAGATGATACTGACACAGACAACGCAATCACATCGGGCGGTCAGTAATCAATGGCTGACGAGCATAGAATTTATGGTTTTGGGGTCAGGATAGGAGTTGAAGAGCTCTAGCTGGTTCTGTACTTTTGACTTGGGAAAACTTGATCTTGGAGTTGTAGATGTTTAGAGTAGGAAAATACTAATGGTGTATACACAAGTACTCAAAAACTATGTCATCTCAATTGTGATTAAGTTCCTCTTGTAAAGTACCATGCTTGATTCATACCTATATGTGCTGATATCTGTGATCGATTCAATATCGTGAGCATAAATGATGATTGAGGAACTTTGTTAAGAGTATAGTATCATTCTGGATTTGAAGTGCTCCAGACCTGGGACTGGGAAGAAGTGATTGAAGTGATTGAGTTTAACACTCTTTGGAGCCAAGATTCGCTTGACATGATCATGGAAGTACATACTAGCACCAGGGGTGAAGGTGGCATTTGAAAGTCCATAGTAATGAATGAGTTTTCCACCTATAGGTTGTAGAAAGACGAAAGGTCGAAGTTACTTGCTGAATAGTTTCCTGGGATAGTAATATCAGCATATCCGACGGCCTGAAAGAATAGGTTGTCACGAGTGAATTTGGTACGACCCAGAATCTCTCTCATGTATCAGAGCTGATTTTTGCTGTTGGTTTCGCTTTCATAACCGATCGCTTCAGATCGTTTATTCACTGCCTTTGGGAACATGGCTGAAGACTTAGGTTTGATTGGGCTTGACTCAGTCGTTGTAAATCGAGGATGGTGTATCAAATTCTGGGCTGGACAAACACGAGGTTGTCTTGTTGGCTGTGCTGCCTGTGCAGACGAACGGTAGCGGATAGCAGATCGAAGTTGCAACCAAGATGGTCGGATGAGAAAGAATCCTGTAAAAATTGAAGTAGGTGATCCATTGTTCTCCAATTTGCAACCCAGCACTTCACATTAAGCTCTGATTATGGCGATCACATTCAGGTTTTTGACCTTGCGGAGTTAGAAAATACGCACTACATCCACTCTCAATTAACTTGTTGTTAATTGTGTATAATGCCTTATATATCCAGATAATTTTCTAGCCTCTTCCTCATTCTCTTAAGTACTACCTAGGTCATTCTAGTATGCCAACGATGGAGATCAATACCTTTAAACACGTGATCCTGGACATTCCTTTGCTTCTTGAAACGTCCGGCTGGTCCCAATCGACGAAATAAAAGGTTGCCCATCCCAGACATGTGCTGCTGCTCTCCATATCCAAGGTTAGCTGATGTCTCGCGCATTCGGTCTTTGTTGAGTTCAAAAATTACAAAGCAACTTTAAACAACCACGTCATTCACGTGGTCGGATGAATTGCGGAGACTTTTCCTAGTTTTGGTGTGGATCTCGGAGAGTTTTCCAACAGCTTGGATTATAAACAAACAATACAATGTCTTAAAGATGGCGGCTCCTGTCAGTCTTATCGGACTCCGAATCACTGGGTTTGACATGGTTCACTGAGGACTTTCGGATTCTGTTCCTGGAGATCACCGAAAATGCGCATGGCAGTCATGCACGGATGATCTTGAAGTCTCAAGATCTCTCCAAAGCAGGAAGGTAATTCGTACAGTTCGTGCAGAATGGAGGGTGTGCGTCTGTTGGATCGCATCTATAAAACCACAAGGTTTCCTACCTTCATCTCCACACACATCATCAAAATGTCTCTTTGTGTTCAGGAGTTTCTATAGGTTGCACCATCAGCATCACTCGCCCTTTTCTTGCAAGTAATTGAACAAGCAGCTTCAATCCCATCATGGCAAATGAAATCAAGAACGTCGCGCTTGTAGGTGCGACAGGTAACTTGGGAAAACACGTTCTCAAGCATCTTCTGTCCTCCACAAAGCAACTCAACATAACTGTCCTAACACGCTCTGCCTCATCGCTTCAGAAAAATCCAACCGTAACTATCAAAGAAGTCGACTAAGACTCACCCAACACATTACAGGCAGCTCTAACCGGTATCGATGCCCTGATTATTGCTCTTAACTTTGAGTCCGTTCCCGACATTGAATACAAACTAGTTGAAGCTGCTTCTAAAACTGGGGTGAAATGGATACTGCCCACCGAATTTGGAGGAGATAACGCAAATGAAGAGATTCGAGCTATCCCAGTCAGTGCTGTGAAGACAGGTGTGAGAGAGAGAATCGAAGAATTGGGTATGAAATGGGCAGGTCTAATTTCAGGACCTTGGCTTGATTATGTAAGTTTTCGAATGAAAAATCATTAGATTGTGTAATATCAGAATTGACAATGATCACAGAGTCTCAATGTAGGCGCCTTTCAGATCGACATTCCCAACAAGAAGGTAATGCTCATCAACGGCGGCACGCCTAAATTTAACACCACGAACCTCGAGACCGTCGGTTTAGCAGCGGCAAGACTCATCACCCTCCAAAGCACCGACTTGCAGAAGTTCGCAAATAAGTTCGTGTACATTCGCTCTTATCTTACTTCTCAGAAGGAGATATTTGAAGCAGTGAAGAACGTTACCGGGACGACTGATGAGGATTGGAACATTACGGAAAAGGATGCGGGCACGTGGGTTCAGGAAGGTTGGCAATTGGTGAAGAGTGGTAATTTCATGGGAATGATGGCTGTTTTGTACGGGCATTATATGAAAGGTGGTCCAACGAGCAATTTTGAGGCCGTCAGGGAGATAAGTAATGATATTTTGGGGTTGCCAGTGGAGGACTTGGAAGACGGTGTTAGGAAAGCTCTAGCCTAATGGGGCAAAATGAACGGATGATGTCCTTCTCGTCTTACCTTAGACCATCCTCTTACGAACACCTGAGATCAAAATTATCAGAGAAGCTGAATTCAAATCGTATACTGCTAACTCTCATGCTTAGACCCTGACACAACATATGATGCCAACAGCAAACGGACTGATAGTAAACGTACAAATATCCCAAGCCAGAAACCCCCTCTTTCTTCCATTCAGAAATACATCCTTTAACTAGTAACTAATTTAAAACCCAGTCGGCACAGTAGGTGGCGGAGGAACCCAATCCCCCAAGATTTTGTTTCCTCCCCTTTTATTGACCATCTGCCCACTTCCCCTCTCCATCAACTTCCCAAACATACTCCCCAAACCCATTACCCCCCCAGCACCAACGCCCTTCTTAAATAACCTCGCCGGCGTCACCCAGTTCGTACAAAGCACCGAGTTCCCCGGATCAAAACACGTATTCCCGCAACACGTATGACTCAAGCAAAGGCCACTCGGACAGTCCGTGTTCACCTGGCAAGGAACCTCGCAGAAGCCGGAGCTGAGGCAATATCCGTTGCCGTCGCTGTCAGGAATACATGCACCGCAGCCGTTGCCACAGCCGGCGTTGTTGTAGGCGGAGGGGCCGTTGTCGCAGGTGGCGGGGTTCTCGCACGCCGGGAGCCTGTCCCACTCGTAGACGGTAGGGACGGGGAGAGTTAGCGTGGGAGTGGAGACGGAAGCGCATGAGCAGGCGGAGGAGTAGTCGGAGCCAGCGGCGCAGGCGGAGGCGTAGCTTGGGATTGGGTAGTGCGCGGTGAGCTGGGCGGGGTAGTCGGGGTAGTCTGCCATGTTGGCGCTGGTAGAGATGATGGTGATGCTGTGGGGGGTAGGTTAGTGCTTGCGTATAAGTGGAGTTGATAATAGAACTGTGAACTAACGCCGCGGTGGGTGTGACTGTCTGTCTGAGGAACAGCTCGCAGTCGTAGGTACGACTCATGAGGGCAACTGGTATTTCACCAATTCCGGTGACGGCTGATGCACATGCATCGTCGCAGGCAGCTTGGATACCTTGGACAGAAGCCAAAAGGCCTATCAAGATTGTAATCCTCATGATGAGAATGGTGATCTATTGCTACTGAGGAGAGAAGAATAGAGGAATGAGAGCGTTGGAGGACTTATACATGAGAGTTCTGTTGTTGCATAAGTACAGGAGGCGAAGAATGTAGATTTCTCGCGCCTGAGACATCGTTCCACAAATTGAGAGAACATGTCCTTTCTGACAGCACATGTTTCATACCTCCATGCTTTTGTGTATTCGATAGCACAACACTTGTGGTGAACCTCTAGGATTATTTACGCATCAACTCTTTTCCAAACAGTAGCAATTTCAGCAACTAACAATATATAGCCATGCTTTGGGTTCTGGTTATAACCTCTGTGATTGAACAGGGAAATGAAAACAATGGAATGTGATTAAAACTTTTACATTCCTGGCAAGTCATCCTCGGACCGCGACTCAATTCCTCGTGCATTCCATTTTCAATGCCGTAACAAGCAGGAATGCTACAAGTATTACCAGTTCTGAAATATAAAGTGTGAAAAGAACCTTGTCTAAAAGTTTTCATATATGAGATATGAGATATGAGATGCAGTAACTACTGTCTTGATTTCTATCAACTACCTGCCAACATACCTGCTGCTTGTGTTCAATCTCCCAAATTCTATACGCGGAGAGCTCTTCTCATGCCACATGCTGGGTAAAGCCATGCTGAGTTTAAGGTGTCGGTTCTACCAGGCTCCAGCCACTTTCACCCTTTAGAAATTCTCAATGTCCTTCTGGGTTAACACGTCCCCATTCTGAATCTTCCCCATATGAGAACTCCCAAAGTTCAAACCCTTCCTACGCATTGTGATGATGCTGCATAAGCTAATTATGTGGTCGAGTTGTATCATCCGGTAAATACGAAATACATTGAAAGACACCACTGATAGATAGGAAGTAAAATGGTGGAGGATGGTAGCTAGTGGGCGTAAAGACATCACACTAGAGGGGATGTCGTCTGCTCCCACGTTTAGAAAACTAGGATGGGTTTACGCTATGCCCAATATGGCTTAGCTCAATATCAGATACCGGCCACTTGCTCGTTGCCAATGAATATATTCTCTCCCTCAATATTCACTCTTTTAGCACGCTGATCTTTAGATCGAATTGTGTACCTCTCTGTTTAGAGACCAAGTGCTCTGAATAATTACGATCATTTACCCGTCATGATTCGAAGGAGATGTGCAATCCTTGCCATGACGATTGTTTCTTACGATACTTTTGCTGGCGATTGTTGTTGCAAATTAATCACACCTCTTCCATCTACTATGGACTCCTAGATAATACGGTCGAGGAAGTGGTGAGATCTGATCTACGATGAGAAATCCAATAATTGCACGCCATCGTCTTTGACACAGAAGTGCAGCAGTGCAGTTTGCCTTGGGCTTGCACAAGCACCTCAAGGTTTGCGTGAAGTGCAGTGTTCTATAATCTGGAAGCCTTCTTAGGACAGAAGCTTCATCGAGCCAATAAAGCGCCTGTTTGTTAAGTAGTTTTCTGCCTGTTATTCCCAGCCATACGCTAACTGACATGTACTTTGCAGCAGTGAACAAACACATGACCACGAATGATTCTGCTGCCTTCATTTAGGATAAAGGGTCTAGGATTCGTCCAAAACCAATCTTCCTTTGACTTTGGATGCTCAGCAACACTTTCAGTAGCATGAGCTCCCAACCAGAGTCGATTTGGTCTCAACAACAATGGGGACGACTACTTCTGGTGTCAGAAATAATGCTACATGCTTTTTCTAGATAAAACCTCTCTCACAAATATCATGTCAAACGTTGCTCAACCATTAAAGTATCCCTACTCCTACTGGATATTGACAACTCCAAAATGTTCCCCAAGAGCGAATCGGAACTTCTTATCTGACGTGGGTTTTAAGCTGCGAAATCAACGCTGACCCCAACATGCATTTTCTACTTGATTCCGCAGTACATGCATTCCACCACTCGTCTCAAGCGTAACAGGGCCTTCCAAAAAACATCCAAGAACGAAACCACCTCTACGAATCGTCGTAGATATGCACCTGTTGGTAGCCCTCCAAGGCTCCAACTCTTTGTCCAGCTCATGGCAAGAAACCGATTGCCGTCCTGTATGGCGTTAAACTGCAGGACCGCCAACAAACATTCGCACCAATCACCCCGTGAGCTTCATTCTAACATGGCATCCTCCCCACCGAAAACCTGTATTCCAACAACCGACGCCGACTTCGTGATGAACAAATTCCGGTTCCTGGAAAATCGGTCTAAACACGGAAATTGTTCAGCAGAGCTCCCCCGACCAACTTCTCGCAGCCACCAATAAAGGAAGCTCTTCCTTCCGACTTCATTCCGTCAAACCACTCCGCCGCTTCTGCACCGGAGGGAGAAAGAAATCCACTCACTTGCTTGCTTATCCATCTATTTAACAAACATCCACCCCCCTTCAACATTACGCGCAACCACGAGCGGAGTTCTCGGGTCAAGATTAGTCGCCCGCTCAATATAAATAAGGATAAAGCAGGCCTTCTTGATGATGGGATTGACTAAACTAGCTTGATGATAAACTGTTGTGTAGTATAGTGCTGTTCTGTTTTATTTTATCTTACAATGCAAGATTACATTTACATTTTATTCAACAAGCTGCTTTGATCTAGTTTAGTTTGGTATCTGGGGGGTTCATTGTATGCACTACTAGCTAGATACCGATATCCTTCATTCTCTCGTCTTGTCTTCATTTCTGTCCCCAGGTTTCTCTACCCTCGCTCATGCCTTTGCTATATCTCACCTTTCTCCCTCTCTTACCACTCCCGCTCCTACTCTCCCTTACCCTTCCCATACCCTTCTCCCCCCCCCTTCTACGCCCTCCTCATCCAAGGAAACTTCAACCGATCCACCTCATCATCACTCCACCCCATCTCCTTTTCATCCGCACTATCCTCCCCGCTACCCCTATCCCCATCCACCTCCTCCGCCCCATCCCACTCCTCCAAATCCGATGCGTTCCCCGTACGATACGCATACGCATTCCTTCCAAACTCATCATCCGACTCGACTTCTTCATCTGGGTAGTCTGCTGAGTAGTGGTTTTCGGCTTGGGGTCGGCGTTAGTTTATGGTTTGATTGAAGAAAAGAGGTAAAAGAAAACCATGTGGTAATGCAAAAGGAGGGAACGGAAGCACGACAGGGTGTATAAAAAAAGAGGGGAAATTAAACAAGCGAATATGAGATGCATCAAACTCACCATTCTCATCCTCCTCAACATCATCCTCATCCTCCTCTTCATCCTCCTTTTCATCTCGATAAAACTCATCAATATCTGGCTGGGAATCCAAAACCAATAAACCGAAGTTGATTTCCCTCCCCGTATCCTGTATGTCCTCTGCCGGAAGACGAATATACGTATCGATGATATATTCTGAATCAGTATCCATGTCTTCATCCTCGACTTCGAAATCCGACATATGTTCGTTATCGTGGTCAATTTCCATGCTCGCTTCAGGATGGCGCTCTTTATAGCGGAGAGCGGGTTTCTTGGGCTTGAATTTGGAGGTGGAGGGGAGTTTGTTGGGGGAGCGGGGGGTGCGAGAGGGGGTGGTGGTTGGGGATTGCGATTGCGATTCTAGGATGTTGCGGCCGATTTCTTGGAGTGTATATGCTTGCATTTGAGCCGCTAAGTCGTCAGCGTCGAGACCCCATGGATTAACAAGTGCGGGAGGTGGTCTTGACTGGGCTGGGGGCTTGGTCGCATCTTTCGGAGGAGCTGATACTCTAGAACTTCGGCCTGGCTTCTTTCGAGGACGCTCCTCTTCATCTTTCGTCTGTAGCACATTTTCTAGAGGTGTAGAAAATCTTGCTGGTGATCCCAATTGCTTCTCCTGAGAGGTCTTTTGTCGCACACGGCGCTCAACAAAGACGGTGGTAGCTTTCTGCGTGCGTTTCCGTATGCCACCATCTGAGGTAGGAGGAATGGTTGGTGTTGCACTTCTCGAAATATGAAATCGTCGCTGAGGCTTTTTGGGACTTCCACTGCTAACTGGATGTTTGACTTCGAGATCTTGCTTTGTGGTGGCGGTTATGGGATGAGATGGAGTACTAGCTGGCTGCCCCTCTTTTTTGGCTTCGTTTATTGTTTGTCCAACTCCAGCAGGCTTTAAGGGGCCCTTGTTTGCTAGACTTCGGGAACTTGATGCTCGATGGAGAGGTTTAATGCGACGACCGGCTGGTAGGACGGAGTGAGGAGGTGTAGGAGTATCGGATTGGGGAGTAGTTTGTCTCGAGAAGACGAAATCATTTGCGCGACGTTGGCGTTTCCCGCTAGATTCGTGAACACCTGGAATGCTTTAGTGGTTGGCTGGGACTTGCATGCGGCTACGAAAGCTTACGCAGGAACTCTAAAGGCTCATCTGTAGCTTTTCTCTTGATTTGGATAATGGATGGTGGTAGAGACATGGTTTTGGTGGAGTGATTTGGAGGCGTTGAGTAACGTTTGTGGACGAATGCAACTCGGAATTACTTTTTGTACCAGGGTGGGATCCAAGAGCTGAAGTGCTATGCCTATGCCTTGTCTCGACAAAGACCTTGTTCTGAGATTGTGAAGTTGGGGGGGGTTATCGTCGCAGTGAGTTCTGTGGAATTCCAAAAGTTGAGAGCACCGACCTCACATCGGCATCATTCCACCGAACGCCGAGCAAATAAAAGCCAAGCAAAGCGTGCCAAAGCAAAGCAAATCGAATAAAACAATTGGCCTTGGGCGACAAGGCCACAACGCACCGCTCGAGTAAAATGCACAAGCGAGTGAGTGTTGGGGAGGGAGTCTTTTCTAGCGGGAGCACTAGATTAGATAAGGATAAGGGTTCCTTTGTACTAGGGAGCGAGGGAGCTATGTATGCCGGTTAGTGGTTAGTTAGGTCGGACAAGCAAATATGCAAGAAAGAAAAGCAACATGGCACATCGCACATCACATCTTGCATCCGTCCGTTCGTTCTTCTTCAATGCAGCGTTTCGCCCTTCACCAAGGGAGCGACAGGATTCCTGTCCTCAAGTCTGGTTGTTGTCGAATGATGTTGTTTTCGGGACAGTCGAGCACGCACTGGGAATGTTTGGTTCGCA
Organism: Clarireedia hainanense; assembly: GCA_026225975.1. Lineage (NCBI taxonomy): Eukaryota > Fungi > Ascomycota > Leotiomycetes > Helotiales > Rutstroemiaceae > Clarireedia > Clarireedia hainanense. Next base: position 7,619 of record JANHAA010000264.1, on the reverse strand, counting down.
AGGAAATGTAAAGATGTATACACAGCACAGGACTTTGTAGGTAGCGGTTCATAGCCAAGTATATCATGCCACCTTCGAGGCTGCACGGGTACGAGTAAGTCAAAGTAGTTCAAGCGTGGCGTCGGCTGGGAATGCAAGAGCAGGAGAGCATTGCCAACGCTGTCCCACTCACACCTCACACCTCGCACCTCGCACCTCGCACAGAAAGCGGCCCAAGCCAGCCAGCTCCCCTCGAGCGCGCTCATTCGCTGACATGTGCAGTCCTTGGCAGTAGCCAGAACTCAGCAAGCGAGAAAAGACGAGGAGAAGCTTCCAACATGCACGCTCATTGGCCCAGATTCTTCCATGTTTGTACAGCTGTACAAAGGTCCTCTGTCCTCGACCTTTTCCCGTAGATACGAGATACGTCGAATGCATTCAAGCAAGCTCCTTCCTACGAGTCGGGCACCCTCCCTTGTGCTTGGATTCGGGAGACGACCAGAAAGTAGTCAGTACTGTAGATGAATCATCAAATAGTCTTTGCTACGACTTGTTGCAATGTCTCGCCGGAGTCACGCACCGGCACGAAAGAGCACGACTGCACGACTGCACGACTGCACGACTGCACGACTGCACGACTGCACGACTGCACGAC